>PVJD01011779.1:0-43985 GCA_004026545.1 Mormoops blainvillei | reverse complement strand
CCGGGCCGGGGGCTGGGCTGGGCTGTGCGCCGAACCGCGGATTCCTCGGGCGGGCCTTCTCCCATCTGGTGTAAGGAGAAGCCGCGTTAACTCATGCAGGCACATCTAAAACCTTTGCTTGTCACACCCAGTAGCGTGTCATTGACCCAAACAAGTAACGGGTGGGGAGGGAGGTCCCGCAGAGTCACGTAGCAAAGGGAGCTAGGGTGTGTGTGTTTTTTAGGGGGGGGGTGTTTCGTGTGGGAGGGCCGATGACCCAGAGGGTGGCACCGGACTCCCCCATTGCAGCCAGGAGCGTGAGCCTTGCAGGTGGGGGTTGGGGGCACAGGTGCCGGTTGGATGTGTGACCTCCTTGCGGACAGTGGTCTGCACCTCAGGCTGGGGACCAGGGGTGGCGGCGTTTGGCAGGGGACTTTCAGCGATGTCCGGAGACATGTTTGGCTGTCACAGCTAACGAGGGGAGAGGGCGTTCCGGCGTGCAGTGGGTGGGAACGAGGGGTGCTGCTAACCATCTCAGAACGCACCGGGCAGCCCCCGCCCCAGGGAATCGCCCAGCTGGGGCGCGCAGGCGAGTTCCAGACGATTCCCACGCAGGTTGGCGTTGTGGAACCACGCCTCACGGGACCGGCTCAGCCCGGAAGGGGGCCTGGCGGTCCTTTCTCTGTCCGGACCTGCAGAGGGCGGAGGAGAAGGGCGTGGCAGTGTCTCGTGGGTGCCTCTGTCGACGCAGGGAAAAACCGAGTGGCAGCAGCTCGCTCTCTGGGATTTCGGTGCTTTTTGTCGTTTTCCTTGGACTGTATTAATTCTTTAAGTTTTATTAATGCTTTACTGTCGCTCAGCCTAATAAATGGACCATTTATTTGGTGTCGAAAAATCTGTTTTTTATTACATTTCCATTAGGAGCTTAGTGCTTTTTTTTTCCTCCAGGTGGCCTTTTGCCAACCCTTTCTTTTAAGCGCATATTTTCTTTGTCCTCCCTAGAGAGATGGCGAGCTCTCGACAGCACAGATCATGCCTCACGGCGTGTGCACGCGTGTGCTGACGTGGCGATGATCAGCCGGCCGGAAACGGTCTCCGCTGCCATCCGTGCTGATGCGTCACTTGCCAGCCGTCCACAGACCAGCCTTTTATACCTTGCTGTGAATCATGCTTGCAGTCCTGCGGGCTGGTGGTTAGCCGGTTGCCGCTTGGTGGCTGTGTGGCCCCAGAAAGCTTCGAGCTCCGTGGCAGAAGGGCGCCATGCTGCAGAGAGGCCCCCGCCTCAGCCCTCCTCCTGTGTGCGCCCTGTGGGAGTCGGGGGGTTGACATGTAGGAGGCGTGGCGGAAGATCGGGGGAGTGCGTGCTGGCTGGACGACCAGAGAACAGTGCCGTGAGTTCGAGCTCTGTCCCCACCTCTGTGGCCCATCGATGTAGACTGTCCTTTGAAGACAGAGCGGGGAAGCATTCGTATGGAGCAGCGACTTCCCGCTGGTGTGCTCTAAGAATTTTAAAAACCCATGGTACCTGACGACTCAGATGCTGAATAGTCAGGGACACCAACCAACCTCTGTTCCCTTAGATTGTGAAATTAAAAACTAAAATGACAACAGCCAGTACAACAGTATCTGTCTGGTGTGAAAGAATGACAGTTAAACTTTTTTTTGGGGGGGGGGCGGTTAGATTGGCAAAACAGAATTTTTTTGGTGTGCCCCAGAATTTTAATAACGTTTCTGTGTGCCATGAGATGAAAAAGGTTGCAAGTCGCCGCTGTACGGCATACTTTGTCCTCAGAATTTGTTTTGACCAGATCAGCCAAGTGTCGCCTCCGGGGGCTTATCAGCAAGGGACGGAAATAATTTTGTTGCCAAAAACGTTTTTTCTTCTTTGGTTCAGTAACGATTACTTGAAACGGTTTCCTATGGTCCAGTAGCTGTGAGCTCAAGCCTCTCGTTCTTCCGGATTCCATCTGGGCAAGGAAACATTCGCTGGCTTGTTTGACGCAGGGAGCGGGGCACGCTCACGGACGACATGCCGTCCTTTTGTTGTTCCGTGTTGAAAAATGTTCTTAATTGAGATATAATTGACGCGTAACACTGTCTTTGTTTCAGGCGCGCAGCGGTGAGGATTGGATATATGGATCCATTGCAAAAAGATCACCTAGTTAACGTCCTCACCACACATAAGCTATAAGATGTCCTCTCGTCAGCGACGTTCCAATAGCAATAGTGTAGTGAACTCCAGTCACCATGCTGTACGTTAGATCTCGGGGACTCGCTCATCTGATAGCTGGAAGTTTGTCCCTTTTGGCCCCCGCACACCCCTCCTCTGCCACCACCTGTCTCTCCTCTGTATCTCCAAGTTCCGGGGTTCTTTACGGACATCGCGCCTCTCCTGTCATCTCCCTGCCAGTCTGGACACCACACTGGTGTGTCTGACCAGCAGATGACCTAGAAACTCACACGGAGTAAGAGAGGAGCTGAAAATAGCAACATGTGAACTCAGTGTGGAGGCAGACCGGGCGTCGGTCGGTACCGCAGAGAGGCCCCGTGCGCGGATGGACGTCGACTGCCACGGCGCGAGTCGGGCGGCTCTGGCTGTCCGTTAGGCTGCTGACCGGGCCATTGCCAACCCTGTTTTTGTCTGTAGGGTGAAATTTACATTAAAATGCAGAAACCCAGCAGTTAGAAACCAGTGTCAGTTTGGAGGAAAGGAACTCGGGCTTCTCAGGTCTGTTCTTCTTGAAGGCATGTAGATGTTGCTTGTGCCCAACACTTTCAGCTACAAGCCACTTGGGAAGAGATGAAACGTCTCATCCTGTTCTGCTTGCCCGGATCAAGACGTTCTGAGTATTGCCCTGGCCATTGGGGCTCAGCTGGTTGGACGCCGTCCTGCAAAGCGAAAGGTCGCTGGTTCGATTCCCAGTCAGGGCACATGCCTGAGTGGTAGGTACAGCCCCCCGTCGGGGCGTGTTCGAGAGGCAACCGATCGATGTCTCTCCCCCTCTCTTTCTCCCTACCCTCCCCTCTCCTTAAAAATAAGTAAATAAATAAGTAAAATGTTTGTAAAAATTGTTAAAAATAAAAAGACGTTTTGAGTATCGATTCCGGTCGCACAGCAGAAGAGAGTTCCTCTTGCCACCTTCTCCGGAGAGGAGAATGTTGCTGACGCTGGGAGTAGGGCGTCTGTGTGTGAAGGGGAGAAAGGACAGATCGATGAGACCCTTGGTAGTGCAGGGCCTGCGCGAGAAGACACGCTTTTGAGGACAAACAGTGTGGTCCTTGGCTGGGCGTGGGACCTGTGCCTCGGACAGTGTGACCGGGGGAGGTGCCAGCAGTTTTGGCCCGCATACCGCCACAGGGCAGCTCTCCGCCCAACCTGACAGGACCCTCTCTAGGAGCTCCGTCTCAACCCAGATGTGGTGGTTCTTCTGGCTTCGCCGGGTGTTCCGAAGGTGGGAACCGGCGTGACCAGACAGGCAGTCTCCCAGTCCCTTGGGCAATGGGGGGTGTTGTCATTCGGTGAGGTTTGCGGGGTCGTCCTGCCTGCTCTAACGTCTTGGCAGGGTTACCTGCCCACGCCTTCCACTGGTGCGGCGTGTGTAACAGGAAACGGAGTCCTTTGGGGATACGTCGATTCTCCTGTTCGGGGGGCTGGGGTAATTTGAGCCCATATGAGGAGTCAGTGCCTGACCTCATGTGTGAGTTACTGGACTAAATCAGACTAGACCCGTGTAATTGCAGGTTATCATCGTTTGGGGTCGCGCACGAAGACCAGTGTTTTCCTGGAAAGAGGCAAGGAATGGGAACAGAATGACTGAGTGTTAGTCCCGAGGCCGTCGTTAACCACCCCCGGGGCAGTGGCCCCCAGAGAGCAAAAGGATGATCCTGTCGCTCCTGACAGCGGAGGGCTCGGGCCAGATGCCGTCACGTCGTTCCAGCACAACTGGTCGAGGGATTTTCAGGACTGTCAGCAGCCTGTCGTTTGAACCAGTGGAGTCGCTACCGTGCTGGTAAAAATGGCGCCATGCAGCGTGTGCTAAGCTGTCTCTGGGGCGTTGTGCTCACCTTACAGGGACTCCTCTAGAATATCCTGTCCACTGCCCCTGCGAGTGACTGGCGTGCCTGGAACAAGGAACCGAGAAAGTTCTGCCTGCCAGCAAACTCCACCTGGTAGGGTGGTCCCAGGAGGTCTGAGTGCGTTTGTTGATGCTCCAGCCAGGCGTACGTGACAGAACTGATGATTTGGGCTGCATCGGAGGAAAGCGAGTTCAAACCCTTAGTCTGAGGAGAGGTCAGGGATCCGGTTAGCTTTAGTTGGAGACCTGAGTCAGTTCTGTTTGCAAGGTACACAGGCTGGTCCCGTGCTTGCAAACACCACAAAGAGAGGGGCGTATTTTTCTCGTAAAAGTCTTTGGAGAATCAACTCAGAGACTGTTCAGCTTAAAAAAAAAAAAAGCAAAATAAAAAACTTACGAAATTGTCTTTTGCATCGTTAAAACGTTTAGCATGAGGATGTTAATGGAAAATTGGTTGTCTTTGGTGAATTTCCATCGGTCAGGGTACATTTTAAGAAACGGTCTTCCTTGCCGCTTGATGTACTTGGTCCTTCTCGCCTTTCGGGTCCAGCAGATCTCCCGGAAAGCAGGCGTGTGAACCGGTGGGTCCCTGTCAGGGTTGCTCAGATTACGAAAGAAGTTTCTACCATTAGCCCTTGGTTTTGCTTATGCTGTCTTGGAAATGTTTCCAACACGTCTGACCTTACAGGAGATCTTTCAGGTTGACTTTTCAGTCTCTCTCTCTCGCCCCTCCTCTCTCCATAAAAATCAGTAAACATATCCTCGGTGAGGATCCTATCTATCTGAATTGTCTATGTGTCTGTCAACTGAAAGAGATAAAAAGCAGCTGCCGACAGCTGGGAGCTGGCCTGGTTCTCTCGGTGAGGCCGTGGCGTTTGCCTGTGGAAACATGAGCAGTTTCAGCGAGTACCGACTCGCACAAGGACCCGACTCCTGAAACCCTCCCCCAAATGGCTGCACACGACCCCTCGCTGCACGGAACAGTGCTCCAATCCACCGAGCCACCGGCCAGGGCTTCACACGTATGTGATGGGCAGAATAGAAGGGTGACCGACTGAATGGATGTGTGCTTCGATTATCAGGGGCATGGGATGAAAGAGCGGTCACGAAAGGACTTCTTAGTCACTCGTGTTTGCAGTCGTGTGTTGGAAAGACTCGAGGTGATTCTAGTGGGTGTGGCCTGGAAGCGTTTGATGCCAATGGGAGACCGGCTTCTTTCTTACAGACCCCAATGCACTGCTCGGGGCTGGACCACGACTCCGGGCTGTGGGAACCCCAGGCTGGGTGCAGGTGGTTGACTCGTAACGATGGCACTTCTTTGGAGTTCATAGTTTAGGGTATTGGGTACATGCCTTCCTGTTGACGCCCTTGTGAGTGGTATTTGCCTCAACTTCATGTTCAGATGGTTCATTGTTAGTATCTGCAGAATATGCAGTTTGGATGCAGTGGAAGAGCTTCTCCTCTTGCTCCTTAGACGAAGAGGATTTTCCTGGATCACGGCCTGTGTTGGTTGCAATCATCCTTCGTGCGGTTCGTGTTGGTCTCTAGGGTTTGCCATGGTTCATTCTCCACAGCAGCAGGAGGACGTGGTAGGTTTCGCAAATTTTATTTCATACACTTTTTCTTGTAAGTGACTCATTTGGGTGAATTATAGGCGTCCCCGAGGTTGCCGAAACGGCGCCGGGAGGTCCCGGGTGCCGTCACGCACCTTCCTGCGACAGTGGCGTCTCGTGTGACCCAGGCAGCAGCCGGAAGTTGGCACGGCACAGGGCAGTGGACTTGGCCTCAGCCCTTACCTGCGCCAGTGTTTCCACGTACTTGCAGTTATGCGAAAGATAAGCATTAAGTATTAGCTTCTCCTTCAAAGTGCAAAGGGAACGTGACTTGAGCAGAAGGGGACGGGATGAGGTGGAGCTGTGCACACAGGCAGCCGGGAGGGAGCCCCGGACTATCTCGGTGGCCCCCGTGGATGTGGCAGGTGAAGGTAGCCCCTGGGAAGGGAGGAGATGCTTTCGGTGGTTAGCAGCCGGACGTCTGTGCTGCCGTGTGGAGAGTGGGCACGCGCGCTCCTTTGCTTTCGGTGCCGAAATAAGACAGTTTCCCCTTCCAGCTCCATGCGCGCACCGATGGAGGGCAGAGTGGGGAGGGCGCCACAGTTCCCACAACCGGCAATCGCTGGCTATGGGCGAATCATTCCGTCAGTCCCATGGTCTTCATTTTGTAAGCACTTGAACCAACCTCGTCCCCACGGTGACGGAAGCACATGCTGCGTTTCGTATTGTCCACCCCCTGAGACCTGGCTTGGGAATTTGCCTTTATCTACTGGGGTGACCGGCCGCTGGTCTCGCTGGGAGAGTGGCCCTGTGAAACCATCCTACACGGGACTGGAAGCCCCCCGTGACGCAGAGGGTGGCAGCATGGCTTTCCGTGCCGCCCATCTGCCAGGGGTGCTTTGTGACGGCCATGGAGCACTGCGGCACGTAGCTGAGCGGGGCGAGGGCTGGCTGCTGTGTGTCCCCCAGAACCAGGTGATCCCGTCGCTGCCGGGGCTTAGACCCTGGTCAGGAATGCAGTCCAGCCGCTTTGGTCTGCTGACGGAGTGCCCCGTGCAGCGAGGCTCGGGGTAAACTGAGACGCCTTCGGGACCGGGGCCAGCAGAACCAGGCTCGGTTCCGGGCTTGCACCGCGAGACGCGGTAAGACTAGAAGTTAGATCTCACCGTCATCCGTGCCAGGAGCCTATGAAACATTTATAGAGGTTTGGGGACTAAATAAAGAGGGTTTGATAGACAGGTCTGCTGGAACAGAAGGGAGCTCAGGGGTTGTCCAGGACTGCGGTTTGGGGATGAGGAACGGGGAGTGACGATGAGGGGACAGGACTTCTCCTGGGGCCAGGGACGATGTCCAAAGGCTCATGTGCGGATGGTGGTGGCACGGCTCTGAATATTCTAAAAGCCAAAGCAGTAGACGTTCCAACAGGATAATTGTATGGTATGAGATTTATATCTGAAGGAAGCCGTTTTCAAAGGGGTCCGGTCCACTGCTTGTGTGTGTTCAAGCTGCTCTTCCAAGACCTCGCGTGGTCGCAGGACCTTCTCGTACGTGGGGCGTAACTTCCAGTGTGGAGAGGGCAAGTTCAGAGTGACCGGTTCCCAAAACCGCGTCCCTGTCTGTTATCACCAGGCTGCCAGGATTAGGAATCAGGCGACCCGACCGACCGCAGTGAGCCGTGAAAATGCCACTGACGTCGACATGTCTCCTTTTCTCTCCCTCCTTCCTCCTTCCTCCTCCCCAGACGAACAAACAAATGGAGTAAAAGTGAGAGACCACGGCCCAGCCCGGCTGGGTGCGCCCCAGGCATTTAGAGGGACAGAGAAACGCTGCCAGGAGGGAAAGAGAAGCGGAGGTACAGCCCCCAACGCGGAGGCAAAGGTGGCCATGAAAGCGGCAGACTCAGAACCTCAACCTGGCGTTCAGAGTGGGGGGCAAATTAGAAAATCTGGTCCCTCGAATGACCCGCGACACCTGGCGTGGACCGGACTGAGGGGCTTGGTCACCGGGAGCGCTCAGGGAGAATGCAGGGGAGAGGGTGCCTGCTCCGGGGTGACCGGTCTGCGCTCCTCGCCGACGAAGCCTGCTTGGCAGCGAGCAGGGATCTGGGGCTTCAAGTGGGATGAACCCCTTCCCCATTCGCGAATGCAGGAAAGTAAAAAGCACGCACCTGCCGAAAAGGTTTTTTGTTTTGTTTTTTTAATAAAGCTTTTGACATTCAGGTGGTCATTGACGATCCTCTAGCACTCAGCGGTTTTGCCCTGAACTTTGTAGAACTGGCCAGGTGCTCCCTTAAACAAAGCACATGGGCCGAAACTGCACAGCTGGTTAAAAATGCTCCGGGTTTAGTTTCCTGAAGGAAAAAAAAAGTTATCTAAACAGCTACCTTTGGCTCTTTTGTTCCTGCATGTGGTAGCTGTTACCCCACGTGGGAACAGGTGTGTGTCACCAGCTGTAAGTAGGGCGTAGTCGTTCCGAGGGCAGAGCAGAAGCAGCAGGCGGGAGTGCAGAGGGGATGCGGCGCCGTGTGGGAGGAAGAGGCCCAGAGAGGAGTGGGAGGGCCGCCCCCACCGTGCGTGCCGGTGGAACCTGTCTCCTTTTGTGGGTTGGAGTTTGATCTGCAGGGAGGGAACTTCTTTGGGACTTCCGTGCTGAAACCCGAGTGGCGTGTCCTGCGGTTGACCTTTCCGTTCGAGCTGCGGACTCATTCACGTGTGCCTGGTGCATTCTCAGTACCAGGGCCACGTCCCGAGGCTGACCCCGGACCCAAACCTGAGGGCATACATGGGATGTGAACCAGGATAAACGCCTAAGGAGGGCGGCTGGCCCTTTGTGGGGGTGCGCCCTTCGCAGGGCGGTGGGCTGGGGGCTTTCTGTAGCGCTGTGGGGCCTGCACAGCACTTTTGAAGTGTTGGAAAGGCAAGGCCCTTCCTGCTTTGCAAGTGGGGACACTGAGGCCTGGACAGTGAAGGACAGGTGCACGGCCCCGCACTGCGTGGCCAAGAACTGCATGGTGGCAGAGGCTCAGTGTGACGGTAAAGCCCAGCTTTCTCACCAGGGCTGGTGCTTCCAAGTGCTGGACAGCGCCCCCCTCCCCCATTCATGGTGCCGTTTAGTCTTCGGATTCCTCAGGACCCTCGGGGGTGTGCTCAGGAACTCTGACAAAATGACGGTGCCCGATCCCACCACCGTCCCTGAGCCGGGGCTGCAGCCTGGCTCTCTCGAAGGCCCGTCCGCTGTTCCGTGTGCTACCGGCTTGCTGAGAATGGCGTTATATCATCACATGGCCGAGGAAAAGAAGACTGTTGTGTGACATGTGAAAATGATATGAAATTGAAACATCAGGACCCAGGACATTTTAGTGGGACAACCACAGCCCTCCGCTCACTCATGCTCGATAGGAAGAATGTTGCCCCAGACCCCCTGTGGGCCCGGGAAGCCAGAAGTGTTTAATCGCTGGCTCTTTGCAGGACAGGAGCCCATCCCCCTCTGCTGCAAGGCACATAGCTGTCTGCCAGGTATGACTTGCACCTCCTCCCCCTCCTCCTCCTCCTCCTCTCTCCTGTCTCTGTTCTCTCCTCACCTTGCTTGCTGATACTTTGCTTTCCACTGTGAGAGAGTTTTTTCTTTGACGTGAACGGTGTCCCAGTTAAAATGCCGACCATCCTGGACAGGTAACACACAGAAGCTTATCAGTCACTCATACCACAAGGCTGGCAGGGGTTGGTGCCGCCTTCGCCAGAGCAGAGCCGCTGCATAAAATGAGGGGGCATGGGGCGCCTGTGCGTGGCCAGAGGAAAGGGGAGGTGATGTCACCCAGAAGTGACCTTTGTTTGTTTATTCTTCCCTTTCCTGCGTGCCCCCCCACAACTGATCTCCCCAGAGGCTGCAAGTGTTAGTGGGCAAAGTTCGTGGCTGAGCTCTTCACGGGGGGATCGTCAGCCTACCAGAGCCACTGGACCTGAAGACGCCCCGGCCCCACCGCAGGAGTGGGTGCCGTGACTGGTCCGAGCGAACTTGAGGGCAGGGCCCGCGGCGGGCAGGCGGTAGAGGGGGATTGAGGTGGACAGTCCTCCTCCCGTCCCCAGGAGCTTATCTACGTTCTGGCGCCTTCCGTGGAGTGCGGGCCTGGCCTGCCGAGGGTCGTGACTCATTCTTGCCTTTTTGGCTGCTGTTTGTGACAGTTGCCTCTACTAAAGCGTCACCCAGGGTGAGACGCGTGTGGGGCCCGTCACTCGGTTTGGGTCGGTGGCCTCCCACGTACGGGACAACCTCCCTCCCCCACCCCCGCCCCGCAACAGCAGTACGGAGAACAGGCCCAGCACCACAGCATACGGTTGGCCCATTAGCGGGACCTTCTTGCGTATTGGGCAGGACCCGTTTCCGGTTCCGTTCTGATGGCGGGCTTTCCAAGGCTCTCCTGGCTCAGCTGGCTGTATTGTCAGGGCATTGCCCCTCCCAGGAAAACCTCCCCGAGGTAAGAAACCAGTGAAGACGTGGGCTGTGTCCCGGTCGTACAGCGACTCGGAGGTTGCTTTAATCTCTAGTTTTCTTCCTTAAACTTGTTCTGTTCGGGCGTACGTGGCAGTAGAGCCAAAGGATTGCTCTGCCTGTGGTGTTCCGGGTGGGTGCCCGACTCCTTTGTGTTCCATGACTTCTCAAAGCATCGTTGAAACATGCTGGAGGTGCCCACCATTACCGTTCCCGGCTGGGGGGGTGGCGTGGAGGGAGGGGGCGGGGAGGAGAAGGGGTCCCAGTTACCCGGAACGGAAAAGCAGCAGGGTGAGCCCGGGTCGTTTCTCGTGCTACCCCGCTTTCAAAGCTGCCAGCACACGTGTGGATTGGAAGACCTCGGATCTCTCCTGTCCGACCCCGACATGCTCTGAAAGTAGCTCACGGACGAGATGGGCTCACGGACGAGATGGGCACACGGCCCTTGGATCTCCTGGGCGGGACTATGTCTCCGTAGCAACACAGGCTCCTTGGGGACTTGGGGAGCTGCAGTGCATGCTGGGGACTTGGAGCAGGCAGGTGGGGCAGTTGCCATCATCTCCCTCATGCACAGACCTGTTTGATCTGCCCCCGTTTTCCATTTCCTGCTTCTCTTAAGTATTCTCTCCCCACGCCTTCCTAGTGGCATGTGGGTACAGACCCCCTCTACCCAAGACAAATCACACCTTTATACCAAGCTTTGTATAAAGTGCACTGGATTTGTGGGGGACGTATTGAGCGCCTTCTGTAGCAGAGTAACTCCAAGGGGGACGGGGGCTTAGTTGGGCAGTACAATGTCAGGGTTGGATTTCCTGTCTCTGGAGTTGGAATTTGAAGTCACTGGCAGAGGTCCGACAGTGTGGCTGGGGCAAAAGGTAGAGATGGAGGAGGAGGAGGGGGACGAGGAGGCTTCCTAGCAGGTGCGCGATGAAGGGAGTGGTGCACCGGAGCCTGAGGAGCCCCAAGAGACGGGGCAGGGGACCCCGGAGCCGGTGTTGTCAGAGTTGCACAGGGTCGGTTGGCTAGGGAGGACTTGGGAATCCCAAGTTTGCTTTTGAGCATAGACACGGGATGTGTGCAGCGAGGGGAAGGCCGGCGTGATGAGATAATGCGTGGACGGAAGGCTGGAGGTCCCTGGGGACGTCCAGCCTTCAAGGTCCGGGACCACACGGGCCTCCTGGGGCCGTTTGTACAGGAGGACAGACTGGGTGGTTGCGTGAAAGTCACAGGAGGGGAGCGTTTTCTCAGGTAACAGCAGGGATTGGGGGAGGAGGTTTGAAGGAGGAAAATTTTGCCTCGCCAAAGAACAAGGAGGGACATTTCTTCTCATGCAGAGGCAAAGGCAGGAAATAGGTGGACTTTCTGGAAGCAGAAAGGAAGAAGATCCTTTTGAAAAGGTTTCCCAAGAAATGGCCCAATGCGAACGTCGTGGTTCCCCCAGGAGGCAGGGAATTCCGACTGAAAGAAAGCTCGAGAGCCCGGGTCCAGCGGATGCAGGAGACCCACGGGGCTTTAAGACGGCCCTTGGGAGGACAGGACGTGTGACTGGGTGGCTAGCGTGGTTGCCGGGGGCGACGGCCCATCCTGCTCCACTCCCTCCCCTGTCACCACTGTAGCGGCCCTCATTTAATCTGCTTTACAGAAGGCTTTGTTTTATAGGGCATTAAAGCTCGTTAGTTTGGGTTTTAAAAACCAGCAGACTTGGGCAGAAACCAGGGCAGACAGAGGAGTTTGTGAAGAAGGCCTCAGGTCGTGCAGTCCGGTAGAACTTTCCAGCATCATGAAGATGTTTTATATCCACACCAGAGGAGAGGCTCGTCAGAGAGATGCCAGCCCGCCCCAGGTGACTCCGGATTGCTGGGGCTCCAAGTGAGAAGGCAAGGTGAGGCATTGTTGCCTGTCTGAGCAGGGCGGTCTGGCCGTGAAGCCGCCCCGTGTCGTGGCCGGGGGGGCGTTGGGGCTGAGTCAAGTCAGGGCACGGAAAAGTCCAGGTTCTCACAGCGCCGCGACACAAAGCCGGGCTCCCTGTATTTTATCGACTTCCGTTCTTTATCGTTGGCTGACGACAGTGGCTTGGTGGAACTCAGCCTCAGTCACTTCTGCATCCTGGCAGCCCTTTGATAATCGTCCATCAGCAGCCCCCGTGCCTCAGTGGCTGGACTGGGGTGGGCGAGAGAACTCGCCCACCTTGTCTGCCGCCCCACGCGCTGTCCCGGCCTCTGGCTTTGACAAGCGCTCTCATCCAGCGCCCCCTGTCCCGTGCCCCCCGGCAGCTCTGCTGACATTCACCTCAGCGAAGGAAGAGGCTGTCTCAAAGTTTCCATCGGTGAGTGAGGCTTTCCGAACACGTGGAAAACGTGGGCTTCACTTTGTAAGCTCGGCGAGGATTCATGTGGTTTGGAGTTACGAAAACCTGTAGGTTCTGGAAAGAAAGGCAAGCTGGCTCTGCCCTCTGTCCTCTGCAGGCGCTTGCCTGTGCCTGGCCCGGAAAACAGAGGCAAAGCGCTCCCCCACGTCGGCAAAACCGTCTCCTTGTTCTGGTGGCTTATTGCCGTCATCCTGTTTTTCTCCTGCCAGCGGAACCTCTTCAAAGGTGACCTCCACCGCCGTTTGCCCTCCCTCAACCCAGCGGCCCGCGAATTTGGGATGGTGGGACCGCCGGCTCTCCCCGCCCCCTCGGCCCCTGCCCGCCCCCCTCTGCTAATTCCACGAGGTTTGTTGTCTATGTTTCTAATGGAATTCAGTGAAAGGTTAGTGGATGCAAAGCTCTTGGTCTCGGCCCCTTCGTCCCCACCCCCGTCCAAGTTCGCTGACCCCGTGAACCTAAGGTCTGCGCACACATTCCAGCCAGGCCTGGAGACCGACTTTCCAGAGCACACGTGGAGCGCCTGGCCTCTGTCGCTGAGACCCCCCCACCCCCGCCCCGACGCGTTCCTCTGCTCTGTTATCTTCAGGGTGAGTCCCACCCGTGGAAAGCGCTTCCGCAGCCGGTGGCTTCCCTCCCCACCTGCTCATGTGTGCACTCGTCCAGTAAATGTTTGCTCAGTGCCGTCTCATACGTGCTGCCCCGGGTGCTGGGGCTACAGCGGGGAACAAAACAGATGAGGCTGGCGTTGCCATGGCGAACCGAGCGCAGGCGGAGGGGGGAAGGGTCACGGATACGTGCACACAGAGATTACTGCGTTTCAGCAGGGATGCGTGTCCTGGGGAAGTGCAGGCGGCCCCGACCGAGGTGGGAGCCTGTGGTTGGGGCGTCTTCGTGAATGAGTCACTGAGGACGAAGACACTTGTGACATTGGACCTGGGGGCGTGGTGGAGGGAGGGGTGCCTGGCCCAGGAGCAACTTGTCCCAAGGTCACTAGCTCGGCCTAGATGAGCAGAGGGGGAGAGGGACCTTGATTGGGTCCCTGTGCCATGACTCTGGACTGTGCTAACTAAGAAAGTGGCTCCTCTCCCGAGAGTCCCGGGCAACCGCGGTGGACGAGAACGGCCAGATGTGCACCTTGAGGTGGGCTCTGGCTGCTCCTTGGAGAACGCCTTGGGGTGGGGGTCGACAAGGGAAGTCGGATGACTGTGGGCACCTGCTGGAATATTCCCGAGCAGTGATGACTTAGACCAGGGGACGTCCCGGAGGTGGAGCAGAGGGTGTTAATTACGGGCGGGACTGCGAATTTTTTTTTTTTTTTTTTTTTTTTTAAAGAGAGAGGAGAAGGGAGAGAGAAAGAGAGGGAGAGAAACATTAGCTGGTTGTCCCTTGAACGGGCCCTGACTGGGGACTGAGCCTGCAACCCAGGCGTGAGCCCGGACTGGGAATCGAACTGGCGACCGTTCGCTTTGTGGGACAAGGCCCAGCCCTCCAAGCCACACCATCCGGGGCCGGGCTGGGATTTATTGGGGTCCTTGATTATTGCCCGTTCTGACAGATTGTCCTCCCCTTGTCCCTCCGTGTACCGAAACCCACAACCCTACGTGTCGCTCGTATGCACTTCTACGCTGGTCATAAGGGGTAGCCATTAGTGTGTGCCTTCTGAATAAATCCCTGTTAGACTTGAGGGCAGAGACTAACTGCTTTGAGTATTTCCAGCCTTATCCCTAATTAATGGAATTAAACGTCTACTTTTATGTATTTATTTTTGGCGTTGACGTGGTTTAGTGTTTGCACCCGTTTCTCCCTAATAAAGTGAAAATGTAACGGGAACATTTGAAAGAGCCAACCATGTGGGGAACCCTGTGAGCTAGCTGCGTGCTCATCTCTCTCTCTCTCTCTCCCCTCCCTCGAGTATCCAAATGCTGCATAATTGCTTAATGAGGAGGCGTGCTCACCAAGATGTACATTATAGACTTTTGCTTTTGAAAACGACATTATCTGCATGGAAATGGAAAAATTGTCTCCCAAGTGTGGTTTTGCGTTCAGTTCTGTCCTGTTTTAAGAGCTTGTTGTGAGCAGGGGGAAATAGCCCGTTTCGTCTGCAATAAAAATATGTTGGTATTTACAGTATCAGTGACACACCAGACGACACCGACTCGACCAGCGTTTACAGTCGTTACATCTGTCAGATCTCTCGGCGTGCACGTTGCTCACTGTCGTTTTTCTTCCTTGTTTTCACAGCAAAGGTGATTTTTCCCAGAGAGATTGGGGGTTAACACAAGCTTCAGCGGCGTTGGAAGGGCGAGAGGTCTTCGATTTATCGTTCCCTTTTTTTGCCCGCGAGGGTTGAAGGCGCAGGACGTTAGTGATGAGCTTGGGGCACGGGCGCTTTCTTGCCTGATTTCTCCTTCTAGTTCTGTTTCCTGTTTAAGAAATAACACTAATGTTATTTCTTACAGAGAGCAGCTGCAGCCCAGAGAGAGAGAGAGAGAGAGACACACACACACACGCAGACAGAGACAGAGACGGGGGTGGGGGTGGCCGAGGGAAAATACGTGTCTTTGTCAAACCCAGTTGCTTTATATTCTGTTTGTTTGGAGACAAATCTTCCTGTCTCTTTAAAGTTCCGTATCTAGAGGTCTCTACAGTGGTATTGTGAAAAGAATAGGTAGAGTGAGTTATTTTTATGGAGTTACGGCCGGAGAATAATAAAGTAATATAGTTCCAGTCCAGTTGAGTATCGGTGACAAAGACTGGTGCAATTTGAGGAGGAAACACGCGTGGTAAAGGCCCTGCCATGTATTCCCCAGGCGTTTTTGAGTGAGTCACTCTGTACCCGAGAACGGCTTGAAGCCAGCGAGCCTGCAAGGGGCGAGCCCAAATGAGCTGGCGTCTGCTCGCACCCCCCATCAGAGCAGTAAAATGCACAGTGGCCCCGCGTGCTTTCGTGAACTATGATGACTTGAAGCACTTACCGATAAGCATTCTTCTACCCTGTGTTGGCGCACACACCCCCCCTTTATGTTTTTCAAGTCCCTTATAAACCACGCGTTACGCCAGTTACGAGGCCATTCCATGAAGCTGGTGTCTTCTCAGTGTACTGGACCATCCTTGTTTGGACTGGGGTCAGAATCGAGCACTTCCATCCTGTGGGAGAAGCGTCGTATGAGCAAAGCCCCTCGCAGTTAAATGCCTCCCGTTTGTTATGCCCAGGGGGTAATGACAAAATGATTTCCATGGACGTGAGGCGAAATGTTGACCCAGCAGCCTGGTTAGCTTAGCCGTTAGGTCAAAGCACAGCTAATTCTGGTACGTCGAGGACACCAGCTGTTTTTGCAAATGGGAACCTTTCCCACCGCTGTGCTGCCCGTGACTTCCCTGGAGAGAAGCGGAGCTGGGGAGTAGAGCGTGTCGAATGAGGTGCGGGTCAAAGGCCGCTGGCTGAATGGTCACAATAAAGACGTTTTCCCACTAGCGCCTTTAATTTCGCTTCCGGTGTTGAGACCTGAGCCGTCTCCCTTTAATAGGTTGAAGTGCAAAGGCTGTTCACCAAAGCCTTTCCCTTCCTCTGAATATTCCGAGTTGTACCTCTCTTCCTTTGTCGGTCTGAGAGCAGTTACGGAAAGGGCAGCCCACTCGTGCCTCCCGGAGCCACCAGGGGCCTTTCGGGCCGTCCTTAGGAAGTTGATTCCGTCCATTTATCGAGCGTTTACTTGGAGCAGAGTGCGCTGCGGTGGCTGCGTGGGGAGTGGAAGGCATCTTGGTTCTTCCCCTTAAACGATGTGCTTCCTTGAGTAGCCGACCCAGGTCGGCAACACCAACGTGCTGGCATTCGCGGGCGCGTATCGCCGAATTTGCTGTGACGGGTGGGAGGACCCAGAAAGGTAACCGGGATCTGCCTGCCATCTGTGTTGCTGTGGGAAGTTCTCCACCTGTCTTCATCCTTCGTTGACACTGCTTTGTAACGTTGCTTATTACCCAGACACCTACGAGTTTTCAGTTCCTTCAGGGGTCATTGTCTTAGTCCATTCGGCTGCCGAAACAATGACACCATCCATCGTGGGGCTTATAAACAACAGACATTTATTTCTCTCTGGTCTGGGAGCTGGAAGTCCAAGATCAGGGTCCTGCTGTCTGGGGCATAGTTGGCTCTCTTCTGGCTGTGTCCTCACAGCCAGTGGAAGGGACTGGGGAGTCCTGTGGGTCTCTGTTAAAAGGGCACTGTTTCCATTCATTAGAGCTCCACCGTCATGGCCTAGTCCCCTCCCAAAGACCGCACCTCCAGACACCGTCCCGTTGGCCAGTAGCCTTTAGCCTGTGAATTTGGGAGAGAGGGGACGCATTCAGTCCCTGGCACTGAAAGAAGAGACAGCTTTGCCCATGACCTGTCAGCCCTGTCGTCTCCGGGGAGCCAAGCCCAGGAGACAGGGCGGACCACACTGGTTCTGAGAGTCCCAGCTCGGACGTGCATCTGTGCAGACCCGCAGCGGTGGAGGCGGCTGGGGAGCGAGGCGAGGAGGACCCTTGCATTCTGCTTCCGATGCCACGTTTGCAAGGAGAGTTCTGGTTCTTTCAGGAAACCTTGCTGCAACAGCTGCGGCGCCCCCAGAGGCACTCGCCGTGCGTATCTTGCGGGGGGAGATAAGACTGTCGGGAAGGGAAGCTGGGGTCAGTGCGAGGACAGGAGGGTCACAGTCACTGCAGACCAAGGAGTGGGAGCGGTGGTGGTGCTGTCGGCCCTGGGCTCGGCAAGAGAGACTGGAGCCCCTGGGAGGGAGAAGCGTGCGCCTGGGATAGGAGTCTGCGGGCGGGCGGTCCGAGGCAGGCGGGGCGCAAGGCGGGCCCCGTGCGGGGCCGTTTGGGTGTTGGACGCATTCGAAGCTGACGAAAGGGAAGCGGGGACATTCACGGCGGATTGAGGTCTTACAGGCTTGGCCGTAGGAGCAAGGGACGTGTTCTGTGGACCGCAGGGAGACCGCGGAGCATTAGTTTTTGGACAGGGAGGGCTCCGTGATCCACGACCTAAGACAGAATGACCTGAGTGTTGGCGGACTGCATCCCAAGGGTTCAGATTCGGCCTGTGGCCCCCCAAGTGAGACTAGTTTCTGTATTTTTTTAAAGGGTTGTCCAAGGAAAGTAAGGAGCAATGGACAAGCAGTGTGTGACCCACAGAGCCCACGATGCTTAATATCGGGGGCTGTCCTGAGGTAGTGGCTGAGGGAAGGGAGACAACCTGGAAGAGAAGGCTTCTCCCTATGGTAAGCGGAAGTTGAGCTTGTTTGGACAGAGAGAGAGAGAGAGGGAGAGAGAGGGAGAGAGAGAGAGGCCGGGGCCCTTGGGAATAATTACAGGTCTGAAGAGACATGACAAGAGGATGGAGTGGAGAAACCGAGGCCCGGAGGCGGCAGCAGTCGAGGAAAAAGTGGGCGGGACTACGTTCGGGAAGGAACGATGAACTCCGTGGGACGGCGCGAGGGGATGGGGCTGTAGGCCATGAGCGACAAGGTGCAGGGGAAGAAAGTGGAGACCCCTCCGAAGGCTCGAGCAGCGCGAAGCGAGCGAGCAGGGAAGAACGTCCTGGAAGGGTTGCCGCGAGGAACAGAGTCCCGAGAGGGCCCTGGGTTTGTATGGGCGAAAGGTTGTGTGTCGCGTGGCGGCGTGATTTCCGTGCCGTGCGAGTGAACAGCTGCCAGGGACGCGTTGGTCCTCGTTGGTCTGAACAAGGGGCAAGTGCTCGGCCCGCGGAACGGCGCGCGGTCACGGTTATTGAGCGGACGAACAGACCGGCCCACTAGGCTCTCTGCAGTGGGATAGACCATTTTAATCAGCGCCATCCACTGACGCTGATTAAAATTTGGAAGAGCCGAATTTTAAGTTTATTTACGTTTTTGTGGTGCTAAAACGTATACAGTGTGAACTGTACCATGTTAACCGTTTTTCAGGGCAGGGTTGGGTGGCTTCAAGGACATCCCTGGGATTGTGCCCGTGTCCCACCAGCAGCCGCCACCACGTTCTCCCCTCCCCCTTCCCCAGCCCCCCAACGATGTCCGTTCTACTTTCGGTCGCTGTTCAGTCAGTCGCTGTTGGGAGCCTCCGATGAGCGGAATCCCGCAGCGCCTGTCCTGGTGCGATGGCGTATTTCGCTCCACAGAAGGCCTTTGGGGGTTCCTCCCACGTCGGAGCAGGTGCTGGAATTTCCTTCCTCTCCGGGCGGAATAATTTCCCACGGCGTGGAGAGAGGGCCACACTTTGTGCCTCTAGTCATCCGTGATGGATTCGGGGGTTGTTTCCACCTTCTGCCGCGAACAGTGCTGCTGTGCACGGGGGTCTCCGTTAGGTGTCAGCTAACGCCAGCTGGCCTAGGCCTGTGGCGGGCTGGGAGGACACTCCCGGGAGCGGGGGCGGGGTACTTTCTTCGTCGAAGGCTTTGGAAGGGCATCGGTTCCCCAGGACCACGAGCAGGCCCATGTGCGCTCTCTGCGGGTGGCCGGAGGGCGCCTGAGCGTCACTGGCGTTGAGGGATGCCGAGTCCAGGCGTGTTTATGGTTAACCGCCTGGGAGGCTTGCACTGCGTGTGTTGTCACTTCATCGTCTAAACACGAGGAGTCGTGGAGACTGGAGGTGAGAGTTCACCTGGGTGGTTAATGTTTGCTGCTTGTTTTTCTCCCTCCGGGCTTCAGGTCTCAGCGGTCCCCGCGCCTGGTTCCTGCGTCACTGTTCTTGTTGTCAGGCGTCGGTGGGAAGTCCTGGCCCTGTGTTACGGATCCGCTCCCTGGGGGGTGCTCATCCTGGTACGGCCTGTGGTTTGGACAGTGTCACGCGTCCAGACCCCAGGGTGTGTTGATCACTTGTCTGCCAATGGGTGCGTAGGTCTGCGTGCCGGGCCTCGGGCGAAGGGGCTGGGAAAGGTGGCGTGGCCGGATGCCAAGGTGCGCGCACCTGCCGCGGCGCAGAAGCAGGCCTGGGTCGAACAGGGGCGGGTTGGAGCTGTTGTCCGCAGCCCGAACAGCCGGGGGGACACGGTGCCCAGACATCATGAGGGCAGAGGGGTGGCCGGTGACTGGAGGCTCTGAGAAGAAGGAGTGACTGTCTTGATTTCTGTCCCCTTTCTGGATCTTTTGGGACCCCCTGGGGGGCGGGGTACGGGACAGCGTGTGTTTGCTGAGGAAAAGGGACATCTGGGCACACGGGTCCTTGTTCCAAATGCACGGACCCCTTGTTGGGACCTTCATCACAACCTTGTGGTTCCACGGAGGTCATGGGCGTCGCACAGGGTGCGTTGGTGTGGGGGTGACTGGGACGGGGGGGGAATGAGCCCCGCTCCGGAGTGGCCGGGGCACCCTGCCACATTAGCCTCTTTGCGCCTGGTTTGCAGATCAGGGGAGCAGCGCTGATGGTGCTTGTGAGGCTGTCGTGCGAATTCAGGTGAGATGACAGGCGACGGTTTTGGCGCATGGGCACTTGGTGAAGGTTCACGCCTGTTGTACATGTGGGGGCTCTGGGGTGGTCCCCACGCACCCCCCCTTTTCTCCGCGTGACTGACTCAGCCCATCTGTTATGACCCGACTCTCATGCCACCATGCCTGGGAAGCTTGTTTCCCACCTGTGTTTTCTCCTGTGCCAAGGGAAGCTGGTTACAGCCCTTTCGTGGTGTTTTACGATATTCTTTAGAGACACCTCTCTCCTCACGAGAAGGTCCTTTGTGTCGTGGCAGGGCCACATGCCGTTCGTCCTCTAGCCCTGCCCATAGCGTGTGGTCAGGCAGACCAGCAAACACCAGCTTGTCCTGTCTTCTCATCCACCCCTATGTTACCATCTCTCGGGAAGGGCATGTCCCGTCGGTCACAGATAATCCCCACAGACAGTAGGCTGAGAGTTACACCCGATGGAGCTGGTGGGCTCGGGAAGGTGCCAGGGGACACACTGGGCTCTGGCCAGGTGTTGGAAGACATCCACCGATGCCCGCAGAGCTGACTGTCCAAGGGTTTGTCCGTGTACGGCAGCTGCTCAGTACGGCTCAGGAAGAGGGAGACAGTTTAATGTGATGTCACGGGGCCTTTGCACACTGTGGTCAGAGCTCCCTGTCCCGTCGTCAGAGCTGACGCTTCGCTGTGCACTTAGCATGTGCCGGCCAGGATTTTTCCGGGTTACAGGGTCCCGTGTACTAGGTGCGTTACTACACAGAATCAGGCGTGGAGGGCAAGTTACAAAAAGCCACACTCCGGGGGGCACCTGAGTCATAGGACTGAGGCACGCCGGAGCCTGGCCGCGGCAGTCGGGGGCCGGGGGCCGGGCCAGATCGGCAGCCCTGGCTTCCCCAGGCCCTCACGCCAGTCTCGGAATTTGTTCGGCTTCCGGTTGGGGAGATGGCACGTGGCGGGGACAGGCAGGCCGCAGAGAAGCTGTGTCTCTGGCGGGGGCTCCCTCCAGGACAGGGGTGCCTGCCTGCCGCGTTTCGTTAAGAATAAAACTGGGAGGGAATGCGTTTCTGCATTCGCGGAGGCCTGGGGTGGTCTTTGGGGGAAACCTCCCGTAGACCCCCAGGGTGTGCTCCTTTTAACCTGGCTAACGGTGTCTGTTTTCCATGCCTCTCTCTCTCTCGTTGTCATCTGAAGGATGCAAAAACGGTTTTTCTATCCTTTTTCTAAAAAAATCCTCCACCGAGGATATGTGTATTGATTTAGAGAGGCAGCTCTCTTTCACCTGCGCCCTGACATGGGACTGAAGCTGTAGCCTTTTGGTGAACGAGGCCACACTCCAACCAGCCAGGACTTTTTCTGTCCATGGTATCAGCATTTCTGCCTTTTGAATGCAGTATTAATTTTCCTCCAGCTTTTAACGTGGCTCCTGTGTTCTAACGGAAATGAAGGCCGACGGTCCAGAGGCGGAATTTCGCTCTCCAGCATGGAGGAGGAGCTTGGGCATCGAGCCATGTGAGAGCCAAAGACGACCAAGCAGAAAAGTGAACGTGTGTTTGCTGGCATGTAACTTACAGCCACACCGATTCAACAGTGTAGAGACATGCCCTGTGCAGTGCGGCTTAGTTAGGTTGGGTGCTGTCCCACAAAGCAAAACTTCGCCGGTTCAGTTCCCTGTTGGGGCGCACGCCGGGGTTACGGGTTTAGTCTCTGGTCAGGCACGTGCAACAGGCAGCTGATCAATGTTTCTCTCTCTCTCTTTCTCCCTCCTTTCCCCTCTCTCGAAAAATAATAATTAAAAAGTATAGAGACGCGATCATAAGGCCATTAGGCTGCAACCCATTCATTCACGGCTTTTGCATTCATTCAGTGTGAAGGGCTGCGGTGGGATGTCGGAGCGTGGCCTCGAGTGGCCAGGGCTGCAGTTGGCACCCCGATTCTGTTTCTGTGGCGAGGGGGACAGACGTTCGGGAGACCCTGGCTGATCAGATTAACTTCAGGCCACAGGTGGAGATGGGCCCGCGGGGCACTGTAGTCTGAGGGGGGCCTCAGAAGGAAGCGGACACGGCGCGGACGGCGCTTGAGTGTTTCTCGTGGGTGAGAGAGTATTGCCCGCGTTTGGCCTTCCTCTTAGGTCCGTGAGCGTTTATTTTTGTCCAAGTACACACTGTGCATTTAAACGTTTTACAGTTGGAAGAGCACCGTGAGGGATGGGTAAGAAAGAAAACCCTGTGTCCCGCTCTTCTTCATCCCTCTTCCCAGCGTAACCCTCGTCGGTCGTGTCTCGTGCCTTTCCCCGGCTGGTTGATGAGCAGTTTGAGCGCGTGTGAGCGTGCGCGCACGCTCGAGTTACAGCCTCGCGTTAAAACGGGAGCTGCACGTCAGGTACACAGGCACCTGGGCTCCGTCGATACGGCTGTACCCCTGCGCCCCGCGCAGATTGAATGCATGCCTGGTGGGCGTTTGTTTTAAACAGCAGAAACTGAAGCTAACTGACTTTACTGGCTTTGGTGGGTCCTTGGAGTGGACGGCGGGCAGCACGGCCCGGCCTGGAGCAGTAGGCATCGAGGGAGCCCTGCGCGGTAAGGAAGTAGGACGTAGGGAAATGAGTGTGCCGGTGGCGGCAGCTTTCGCTGTGGCGGGCCCCTCCGGGGGCCTGCATCCCATTGGTGGAGCTGTCACCATGGCCCCATCTGCAGGCTACGTAGAGGAAGGGTCTGGGGACACAGCAGGAAGTCAGCCGGCCGAGGGGGGCCACGAATCGGGGACGGGGTGGGGGCATGGCCCTCGCTGCTGGCCCCCGGCGGAGGGCCTCTGTGTGCGTCCCATCTGAAGGCGGCGAGAACGCTGGGTTGGGTTGTCGTCCGCCAAATGGTGTTTTCCCGAGGGTGAGCTCGGCCCCCTTCTTCGCTTCCTCCTGCCTTTCTGCTGCCCACCCACATCCTGGGAGGGGTGTTCAGGCCCACCCGGCAGCCTGAAAGCGAACCATGGGAGGCCGGAGAAGGGGGCAGCAGAGACATGCACCCGCGCCACCCGCCCGCTGCGGGGCGAGGGCCCTGCCGTGTCGCCTCGGCAGCTCGTGGTGTGTCACCGGTGATGAAGGGCAACTGTGGGGACTCAGCATTGAGTGTGGTTTTTTTTTTAATCCTCGCCCGAGGGTGTTTATTGATTTTTTTTTTTTTTGAGAGAGAGAGAGAGAGAAAGGAAAGTGGAGGAAGGGTGGGGGGAGACAGAGAAATGTCGATGGGCTGCCTCCTGTACACACCTTGACCAAGGACAGAACCCAGAACCTATGCATGTGTCCTGACAGGGAATCGAACCGACGACGTCGGTAGGTGCCCTGACCTGGAGTCGAACCCTCGGCCTTTTGGTGTACGGGTTGATGCTCCAACCCACCGAGTCTCCCAGTCAGGGCTTCCCCGACACACAGGAAATTCCAGTACAAAAATAGACAGCCACGCACCCTTGTCACATCTCTTGGCCCCCTGACAGCCACATAGAAAGCTCTTGAGGTGGTGCCTCACGCAGCCAAGGGCGGGGAGCAGCCCGGTCCCCCAAAGAGGAAGCACAAGGAGCAAAAGCGCATCTAGGAGCATTCAGCATTGATTGACTCAGCTCCCGTGCTCCGCGAGGGCGAGGCGAGGAAAAGCCGGAACACGCGCTCCGTGCAGCCACGGGATCCCTCCACCATGGAAAACGACCCCTGTGGGGGTCTGAGCAGGGCGACTGCAGTACAGAAGCCTTCTCACATGGAGGCGGTGGGTCTCGCCCACCCTCCTGGGGTTAGTGGGCTTTGTCTGGAGCAGGGGTGTCCAACCTTTTGGCGTCTCTGGGCCACGCTGGAAGAAGAGGAGTTCTCTTTGGCCCCACCTCAAATACACAAACACTAATGAAAACTGATGAGCAAAAAAAAAAAAGTTCCGTGCCTAATTGTCGTGATGTCCGCCACCACAGATAAGCAAACACGTCCTCACGGACTAACCCTAATTATGCAGTGGTCCTTTCGGTAATCTTTTAAAATTGTCAGGCCGCTCCCAAGTTTGGAATTGCTGGTGGAGAAAAACGGACGTATCTAAGTCATAAAACGTCATCTTTTTTTTTTTTTTTTTTTTTTTTAGTAATAGTGAAAGAGGAAAGGGCAACGTAAAACTAGTGGGATGTTTGGCCTTGTATCTGAGAAAATAGTGCATCAGCATTTGCTTTGATGGCAGCCGTTGCAGTTCTCGGAGTTCTCAAAGTCCGCATCAGGTATTTTGGTTCTGAGTCTCCTCTTAACGTGTTTCGTTCTTGAAAATACTTTCATTCTTGAAAACAGGTGCGTGCAAATAGCGAGGGCACATGTAGCTTTATTTTACGAGACATCGCAACACGTAATCACACAGAACCTCATCACGTTTGAAGTCAGTTTCCGGTCCTGTGTTGGGCCGTATTCGTAGCCATCGTGGGCCACAGGTTGGACACTGCTGCCCTAGAGGAAGCGCTCTCCCCGGCAAGCAGAAAATGAAGGGGGCGCGCTTACAGGTCACGGAGCCGAGCAAGAGCCGCTGGCTGCCGGAAGCTCTGTGCCGGGGTTTCAGTCATGTGGTTGGAAGATATTGTGCTCTTCTTAAAAACAGCCACCCCGGTCCCTCCGATTCTCCACCCTTTCTCCCCGACAAGGACGGGAGGAGCTGCTTGGCCCAGACTCCTCCAACAAGCATCGCCGCCACCGCGCCGTCTAAGAAAGGCAAGTGATTGCTGGTGGGAACGGTTATGAAATGTTGCAAACTCTCGCTGATCAAGAGGCATTGGCCAAGTCAGGCGCATGAGAAATACACTGTTGCTGCCCCGTGGAAAGGTGGCCAAGCCGGAGAGCTCAGGGATACAAGACGTCCAACAGCAGTTCTGGGCCAGCGTTCCCTGGGGTGTGCACAAGGTGGCCTGGGTCGTGCCCGAGTCGGTGGCGGGAATGATGGCCAAGCCTGGGAGAATCCACAGACTCGTGAAAGTGTGCAGTTAGCTGTGCGTGTCAGGCTTGACACAAAGGCAGCCTCGGTGGTTGTTTTTTTTAATGAGTAATTTGAATTTTATGCCCATCTTAACAGTAACTTGTCTTTGGGGTAGTGAATGCATGACACAATAAACAGATGATGTGTTACAGAATTGTACACCTGAAACCTATATATTTATTTTTAGATGGGGGAAGGGAGGGAGAAAGGAAGAGGAGAGAAACATCCACGTGAATGGATGCCTCTCGCGCGCCCCCTACTGAAGACCTGGCCCGCAACCCAGGCACGTGCCCTGACTGGGAATCGAACTGGTGACCCTTTGGTTCACCGCCCGGCGCTCATTCCACTGAGCCACACCAGCCGGGGCTCATTAGTCCATTTTTAAAAGACTTTTTAAACTCCTCTCTTGAGGATATGTTTTTATTGATTTCAGAGAGAGAGAGAGAGAGGAACATTGGTTGGTTGCGTCCTGTAGGTGCCTTGGCGTGGGATAGTCATTCGTAGAAACTGCGAGGGGCCTCGTCACATCTGAGCTGAACTCTGTTCTGAAAGAGCGTTGGGCCTGGGCTGGCAGAGGTGTTCCGCTCCGATTCTGCCCCCAGGTTCAAGCCGTGATCGGGAGGGTGGGACTCAGACAAAAGCAGGGAAGCCCCTCATGGGAGTCGTAGTGAAAGGAGAAAACACGAGCTTTGCCAGCGGCTCCCCGTTCCCAGCAATGCCTTTGATGCTTTGTCCACAGCTGAGTGAAAATAAACAGCAGTTTAACGTACCCTACAGAAGTCTTGGTCAGTGGAGGGACAGGTGACATCTGGGTCATTTCAGGACCAGCTCCTCATTCTCTCCTCGAAGGCGGGCTTTGGTGTAAAAGCTAACGAAAGCAAGCAGTTCCGGGTTTTGTTAGACTCTTCAAAATCACCTTGGAAAAATATTGACTTTTTTTGGCGTGGAAAACAATGAGGATCTATAGATTTCCTTTGCGGCGCTTTCCAGTGTGCTCATTTCGTCAGAATGTAGGTCAACAAAATGGAATGCAGAATTTGTTGCCCTCTTAAGACCTCCCCCAAGAAGATAATTGTGATTACAGTGCATCCGAACCCGGACGAGTCGACGGTTCTGGTTTCGCGGGCTTTGTGTGTGCGCCTTACGGAACCTCGGCCGCGCTCGGCGTGGCTGAGGGCACCAGGTGTGTCTGGAGACACTTCCGGTTCTCCCAGCTGGGGAGCGAGTGGGTGGGATGCTTCGAGCGTCTAGTGAGAGGAGACCAGGGATGCATCTAGATACCCACCAGTCAAGGCGAGAGCCGCCCCCGTAAAGAACGACCCGTCCCCAGGTGTTACCAGTGTGCAGGCTGAGGGACTTTGTCGCGGAAATGCCTCTCCGCCCCTTTTCCTGATTTGTTTTTCCTGAGTTTGTGTGCACGGACACACAGCGACGCGGGAGGTGGGACCCCGAACCCTGGAATTTATTCATTAAAAATGGTGTGTGTGTTCTCACATGTTTAAACCTCAGCCGCCTTCCAGGTACTCTCCACTCGATGCCGTACACCTGTCACGGCTTTTTCCCACGCTCAGAACGCTTTTTGAACGTGTCGGTGGTGCTGCTTCTGAGCGCGTCTGCCATTTTTTTCATTTCACCCCTTCCACGTCAGCAAAATGTTTCCCTTGGAGGACTTTTTTCATCCGGGGAAACAATGAAAAAGTCACTTGGGGCAACATTGGGTGCACAGGGAGGGTGGGGCCCAGGGGTCATGCCGTGTTTGGTCACAAATTACGGCACGCTCAGCATGGCGGGGACAGGCGTTTGTAGGTCACCCACCGTGAAATGGGACAGTGCGTTGAAGGAATCTTCAAAAACAATTCACTGAAGCTGAACGCAGCCTCTCACGCCGCCACCCGCTGCTACGCTGATGCAGAGGGGTCCCTAGAACACCCTACCCACTGGGAGAAGCCTGTCCTAGAAGGGACCTGCTCTCCAGAAGGTAATTTGGGGTTCTTTTGAGGGTCCCCGCTCATAGTCACACGTGCACACACACAGAAGACTCGCTGCTCACGGCGTGCACCCATCTGTCATGGGAATGGGGCTTGGTGGCATGGCTTTGAAACGAATACCCAACCGGTGCTTGGGGCGTTGTAATTTCTTGTCACTGCTGCGTGTGCCACGCTGACGATGTTGGGTACAGCGACATTCAGACCAAGGGGCCTCCCCTTGTGTTCTGCTCGCCGGTCTGGCGCGGACTTGATTTCACCCTTTCGGCGTGTGGCTTACAGGGTCCCGACGTTCAGGGTGGCACATTCCCATCGCCACCTTCTGTGCACGTGTAACTGGCTTACGTTGCAAGGCCCTGCTATATATCCCCCTTCCGGGTTCCGAAGTAGCGATGGGGACAGAGCCAGGGCTCTTACGCAGCCCTCGCAAAGGCGGAGGGAGAAGTGTGTGAACCCGAGATCGTTTGGGGAGACGCTGGTGTCCCGGAGTGTCGGTGGAGCCCATAACGCTGATTCTCCACGTCAGCTTTGCCCGTGGAGGCAAGAGGAGGAGAAACTGGGTTCATGGTGCCCCCATTTCAAAAGCTCGCGAACGCCAGGCGCTCAGCTGGCTCCAGAGTTGTCGCGAGCGGCACGCACCCTTTCTCCCCTTCAGAACGTCATAGCTGGTGGGGAGGTGGGCATGGTGCCAGGGACTCAGGTGGCAGGGGCCACAGGTGCAATGAAGGGGCGGGGCGCCCGGGGAAGGGCCTGCTGGACCTTTGGGCGTGAAGCCCGCCGATGAGAGAGGAGGGGCGACCGGCGCCTGGTGTCCCCAGGTGGGCAGGGGACACCCAAGGTTGTGAGAACCTTGGCCCAGCTGGCCTTGGGAGTCCGATGTATCCTAGCGCATGTGCTCCTTTTGGGCCTGTCCGTCTCACGGCTGTATTTCTCTTGGCTTCGTGATAACACGGTTCTGGTCTGGCTGGCGTGGGTGTGTGGGGGGAGAGAGAGAGAGACAGGAAGGGCAGAACCAGAGAGGGGACGCGTCCCTCGGAGCAGAGGTGGGAGCGACAGCCCATGGGCCGAGCAGCTGGGCGTGGCGAGCCGAGACCAAGGACCTGCAGCTCGGAGACGCGCTGTGGACATCTGACCTCCAGAAGTGAGAGAATAAACCTGGGCTTCCGGATGCCCTTAGGTTTGCTGTAGTTTGTTACAGCCCCAGTAGGGACGAATTCGGTGGGCGAGGCAGGCCAGCCATTCCTGTCACGCGTTTACTGCGCCGGGACCGGCGGGTGCAGCCGCCCAGGGGCAGCAGGCCGGAGTCCACGGCTTTCTCTGCCCTCCTTTTGCAGTAACAAAATGTAACCCGGTGGAAACGTGTGTCAAGTGTGTCGTGTTCTCCGGCCCTCATTCTGCCACCGAGACATATGTCGTCAACATGGACCAGGTTGGGCCCTGTCCGTTGAAGAACCCTCTGAAATCGTGAGTTTATAATGATGGCTCGGTCTGAACTAGAAGAGCACGTTTACAGAAGTGAGCTGAAATTCAGGTCCGTGAGTTCCATTCATCGCCCTCCCGGACGGAGCTCTGCCACAGGTCCATCAGCAACTGCCCGTCTTACAGAGTGGATTTCGCTGGCACTCTTGACGCCGGTGTCATGTGTGAGGACAGTAAATTAGATTGTCGAATTAAAAATCGACTTAACCCAGGGCTTCAGGGGTCGGTGGTCTTGACGCCTCATCAGGGGAGACACGATGAGATCCATCTTCCGGAGTCCGTGGCCGCGACCTCAAGAAACGTTTTCCGTATTTCAGTTTTCATCCCAAACCAGTGGAAAATCATGTTATGTGCAAATATGACTTGATTCAATAAAATCTCTTGTTCAGGTGCAATTTGAATAAGAAAGCCCTTCTATCTGCCGTTTACCCAGGTAAATGATGCAGTCATGTCTTTGGCATCGGCGGAAGTACACTTATTTAAAAATCCCTCATGTCTTAGAACAAAGGGACAGTTTTCTTTTTTTTTTTCAATTGGAAGTTGTCTCTAGTTTGGTAATTGGGCAGTGTGACTATAGATTTGTTGAACATTTAGACACCTGATAAGCTGTGCGTGAGGCCCTCAGAGAGCTCTTAAACACCTCTGTGCCACAAATTTCAAGTGTCGGAAATGCACCGTTCAGTGATGTTCAGTAAATTCAGAGCTGTGAAGACATCAGCACAACACGACTTCAGAACGGCACCGCCCCAGCAGGAAGCGCCATGCAGCCCCGCCTCTGCCCCCCCAAGCCCCTGGCAACCACTAATCTGCTTTGGTGCCTGTGAACATGCCTGTCTGAGTGTTTCAGCCAAATGGAATCATACACTATGTCTCTTGTGCCTGACCTCTTTTATTTTTATTAATCCTTCACCTGAAGATGTGTTTATTGATTTGAGAGAGAGAGAGAGAGAGGAAGGGAGAGCACGAGAGAAACATTGATCAGTTGCCGCCCGTACACACCCCAGCCAGGAATCGAACCCGCAACCTTCTGATGGCTGGGACGATGATGCTCCAGCCACCTGAGCTGCCCGGCCAGGGTTGACCTCCTTCACGTAGCACAGTGCTTTCAGCACTTACCCATGTTGCAGCGGGAATCAGTACGTCACCCTTTTTTATTGTTGACTGATGTCCCGTTGTTGCGATGAGTTTATCGGTGCTGTAACCTGACCACACACTGAGTGACTTGAAACAATACAGTCATTATCTTACCATCCTGGAGGTCACGTGTCCACAAGGAGTGTCTTTCCAGAACGGGTGTCTTTCGGCTAAAACGGAGGCACCTGCAGGGCTACATTATTTTCTGGGGACCTTAGGAAAAAGAAAAAAGTTTTTTTAAGTTGCCTTTTGCAGCTTCTAGAGGCTTCCTCCATTCCTTTGCCTCCTGGCTCCTCCTCCACCTTCAAAGCCAGCAGCGGTCCAGTCCTTGTCCCATCGTGTCTCTCGGACTCTGGCTGCCCTGCAACCGTCTTCCCCATTTACAGGGCTCCTGATTCCGTTGGGCCCACCTGTGTAATCCAGGGTAACGTCTTCATTTCCCCCGGGTCGGATCAGCCAGCAGAATTCCCTCTGCAATTCCCTCTGCAAGCCCCGCCGCCCCTTGCGCCTTGTAACCGAACCCACTCACAGATGCTGCGGATTAGGACGCGGACCGCTCAGCTGGGGAGGGGCACGGGCCTGCGAGCCGCAGGCGGCGGCGTCTGCTTGCAGCGTCACCGCAACGTGGTCTCAAAATGGCGTTAGCCCCTGCGCCGGCTACCGTTGCTGCGGCAGTTCACGGAGGCAGAGCGAGGACCTTGGGCTTGTGTCCTGGAACGGTGAGGTCGTCTGCGTGACTTGAGAGTGCTGGTCTAGGCCCAGACCTGGGCCTCAGGGAAAACTCGTGTGGTTTGGGGGAGTTGCGGGGGGAGCGATTGGACAGAGGGAAATTGTCTGCAGTCACCGAATCCAGGGCACCCCGGGTTGTGGGGCAGTGGACACGCGTGAGGTTACGGATGCTGTGGGGTTGAAATGGTAGCACGTGACCCCTGCGGGCTGGCATGTTGGGATGGAAAGAGGAAAGCATGAGCCCAAAGTGGCGGCAGCCACCTTTGGGGACTGGGAGTCAAGGGGCGCAATGTCTGTGAGTTGAAGGGCACAGGGAAGTGAGGGTGACTTTGCCAAGAGTGTGCGGGATCTGAGTGGAGATACTGCCTTGCAATAGAGCTTTAGAGTGGCCTGCCACGAGGGCCACCGTGTGAGCTGACATGGGAACGGAGCTGGAGGAAAGAGGTCCGGGGCAGAATGTTGGGGAGGTGCCCACGTCGAATGCAGAGGGGGCTGAAGAGAAACCAGAGGACGACCCCGAGAAAGGATAGCTGCGAACCAGAAGGAGACGGACTCTGTCCGCGTGCCTCCTGAGCGGCTGCTGCGGGCCAGGCATGGACGGACTGAAACTAAACGCGGTTCCTGCCTTCGCGGACCTGACCTTCCGGTGCGGCCGCCTCGCACCTGTTCCCTTGGGGGCGTGTGGCCGTTGCGTGAGCCAGGGCCGCCTCGGCGAAACGGGACGCCAGCGTACAGAGCCCTGTTGCATTCACTTACGTTTGCCCTTGAGTGCTTGACTCCAATTTGTGAAAACGGTTTAATGGCAGGTATTTCATCATTACTTCTCAGGAAGCCCGGGCCTTTGTTCCCACGCATCCGGCGTTGGTGGTGGATTTAAGTCAGTTGTCTCGTGGGCACTTAGAATTCTGCGAAAACTTGCAGATCCTACTGTGCGTGATAAAGACATAAGTAATTTCAAAGGCATGGTTGCATTTGCCGCCATGATGTCATGAGCCTTGTCATGCGGCATTGTTTCCTCAAGTATTAGGTAATCAAGCTGCAGTGTTGAGAAGTGTGGGCGGTCCACAAAAATTTTCCACCCTTAAAAAAAGAACGCTGCTGGTTTCCGGAGGCACGGCTTAAATGGCAAGGAGTAGAACGCAGTGGTGACCCGTCTTAAGTCTGACCTGGCCCATACCGTGTTTTCTAGGCAGCCGTGGAAATGAGACCGTGCACGTGGTCCGCGTATTGGCATCCCAGTGTGTTTACAACATACGGCGCCGCGTTTCGGCGACCCATATTGGGACTGGGAACGCTTCTGAGACGCATCCTTGGAGGAACCCAGGCTGGGTGGAGGTCACGTGGCGGCATCAAATTCTTGTCCCCTCATCAGTTTGATCGACCTGGCGTCCTTCACTGCTGCACGGCTCCCTCACGCTGGGCTCGTTTCAGGAAGTGGCCCAGTCACTGCGGCTGGGGTCGGCCAGAGTCCGCCACTTCCCCTCTGGTCCCCGTGGGAGACATTGTACCCTGTGCTACAGGCTGTGTGTTTAACATGTGTGTCTTTTTTTATTTTTTGGATACTGTGACTCAAGCACCTGGCATACTTGTTTCATTTTTTTTGTTTTTTTGTTTTTATTGATGAGAGAGAAAGAGAGAGAGACATCTGTTTGTAGTTACACTTATTTAGGCATCATTGGTTGATCCTTGTAGGTGCCCAGCTAGGGATTGAACCTCGAACCTTGTTGTAGCGGGACGGCGCTCCAACTGAGGGAGCCGCCCGGCCAGGGCCAGCTGCCCCGTTGTGCCTTTGAGCAGGTGTCTAGGAAGCTGAGAATCCCATTCATGCTTCCCTGCCACGGAGGGCGAGTTGCCCTTGACTGCAGACGTCAGTGCTCTCCTCACCTCAGCTGCCTCTCATTTTCTGTGCCAGGATCACCGCTCGTCCGGATTGACCCAGTTCGATTTCTTTCTGCTGTGGTGTGTGCGCGTGCGGTTTTGGAACCACTCCCCCACCCCCAAAGCCTTTTCTTCTCGTCTGTTCCCAGGTGGGGAATGAAGTGGTTCCGGTGAAGGAGCGCACCCTGGCGCCTGGGAGATGGTTGGCGCCCAACGGCGTTTGAATTCTGGTGTGTTCACGGCATCTTGTTTTAACGCGCCTCCTCCTGTTGCAGTGCGTCAGGACAAAGTGTGTTTCTAAATTTAGCGTGGTGAGGACAGGATGAAAAGCAGCTGTTTGAGCAGAGCCAAGGTAAAGCTTTCTAGACCTTGCACGGCTGAAAGTTCAAGTTCTTTAAAATCAGTTTAAGAAAGATGCGTGACGTTGAGCGCAGCTCCAGAGTCATTTGCTTTTGCTGGAGGGGGGAGGGGGCATTTTTAAATGACATTTTTGGGCCCAGAGGCACAGCGAATGGAGCGGGCGTTCTCGTCCTGCTTCCGTCAGGGCGGTGAGAGGCGGCGTGTCCTCCAAATGGCATAGCAGATTGTGTCCGGAGCGTTGAAATACACGGTTCCTTACGGTGCATGAAAAGCAGGAAGTGAAAATGGGGCTCTGGAAGTAAACGTTCTTTAAAAATTTTTTATTTCATTTATTAATTTTGGGGGGGGGCCAGGGACAGAGAGAAAAAGAGAAACGCCCAGTCGTTGTTCCAGTTCCTTCTGCAGTCACTGGATCCTTCTTGCATGTGCCCCCACCAGGGATCGAACCCGTAACCTTGGCTCATTGGGGACGGTGCTCCAACCCACGGACCTACTTGGCCAGGGCCAAAAGTTCTTAAGTGTCTGCCACTAAACGAGCAGGAAGAGCTCTAGTGCAGAAAGGTAGCTGTTCCCGGGTTAATAAGGAGGAAAGAGCTGGCACGGTTTCTCGGGGTTCGTTCCGTGTCTCGGCCGTTCTCTGTGAGGAGCCTGCCGGGTGGTGTGCGCACAGTGTGCCTACTGCTCCCCATTGCCGCATGACATGGGCGCCCTTCACCGCGTCCGGACAGTGACAGGGACCCGGGAGGCTCACAGGCCCTCCTCTGGACCACGCGGCTGCTGGGTGATCGGGGCTCCTCGCCAACCCTGTAGTGCACGCCGACCCTGTAGTGCACGGACGTTAGGGACGGAAACCGCTCCAGACACTCCTTTCCTGGCGTGCACTCTGTCCCGTGTAGGGCGCTCTGCTTTTTCCATCTAAGCAGGGTGGTGCGTCCCCTGATGTCATCGGGGCCTCAGCCGGCCCTCCCGGTTGTGCAGATGAGCAGCTGGAGGCCTGAGACCGAGGGGCCAAGGGCCCGTGGGGGGTGGGGCAGTGCTCCCAGCTCTTCGGCCCGCCACGTCTGTGCTGTTCATTGCCAGGCCGTGGCATCCCAGAGAGAATGACGGGAAATGTCCTCTTACACCCAGAAGAGAGGCTCGTGCCAAACTGTGTCTCTGTTCTCACTTTCTCCCCTGCCGGGGACCAGGGGGTGGGCCTGCAGGAAATGCATGCCGTGGGCAGCGAGGCTTGGGGTCAGTGGGCAGCCGGCAGGAGGGCGGGACGCACCGGGGATGCGCCGGTACTCATCGCGATGCCTTCTGGGAGTTGGCTCCTGCGGGGCAGGGCTGGGGAGTGAGAGCAGGTGTGGAAGATTTCCATGGCCCAGGCCGAGGATGGGCGGTCGGGCCTCCAGACTCATCAGCATACCTGACGCAGGTGTCTGCAGAGGGGAGAGGTATGCGTTGGCTGGCTGAATCGCCAGGACTTGTCATTGAGGGAAAATTACCCCACTTCCTGTTGACCCTCGGTGACACCTGCCCACCTGGCATCTGAAATCCTGTGCCCAACTCCTGTGGAACTCTGTCCAAGGTGGCGGCTGTAGGAGCTGACCTATACGCCGGACGTCTAGTCTGTGCCCACTCCATGCAGGGACACCTCCCTCCATAGTGGCACCCGAAAATGTCTGTAGACGTGGTCCGTTGTCTCTTGGGGGGACGTAGTCACCCCCGTTGAAAAGCACGGTGTAAAGGCTTGGGAGCGATCCCTGACCCTCGGTGTTAACTAAAACCCAGCTGGGTAAAATTCAGCTGGGTTGCGAAAGGTCCTTTTGAAGCCGCCTACTTCCCAGGGATAAAGTGGGATAAAAAAGTGGGGTAATTTGGGTGTCTGCCCAACAAGGGCCTGTCAACCTCTTTCAGTATAGGGACCCCCTGGTGTACCTAAATAAGAGTGTGGGGTTTTTTTTCCGTGGTCGTTTTTTGTTTTAGATTTGGGGTATCTTTCCAGAGTCCTAAGTGAGGAGGCGGCATTCGAAGAGACGCTTTGGCTTGCGCAGAGCCATGTGTGCGTGTTAATGCTCGTTTCTTGGGCGGCTGGCCGTTGACTCCGGTGCCCCACGGTCTGAGGGATTTGTGGAAGCCGATAGCGAACACAGTGGCTACATGAAGGCCGTTGCTTGCTGTGTGTGTTCGTGGAGTGGAAGGCAGTACGATCGGCCCTTCCAAGACGGGGGCGTGTAGCGTGTGTTTTGCAAGTGGTAGGAACGGAACCATGCCACGCCACAGCTGTGTGGTGTTCCGAAACTTTTTATCATCGTTTCAGTGGGCGAATCATGTGACCTCAAAAAGTATGCTCTGTGCTTCTTGGAGACGGTACAGACGAGGCTCGGGGAGGTGAGGGAGAGGGATTAGGAGTCTCCCCCACCTCGGACGTGCCAGGTGGTCTATAAAGAAGTGTGTTTAGTGTCATGGGAAGGTCAGGTTTTTACACAGTTTGGGACTGTTGCTGTTATCTTTCAACGTTGTTGGTTCTTTTTTCTATCACTGAAGATTAGTTTCATGCCACTAAATAAAGTTTAATCTATCGCTCTAATGGAAATAACTATAAATGCTTAGAAACAAGGATTGTGTGACTGCTAACTTACTGACATCTGCCATGGGGTTGGCTCTGCCCCCCTTTAATCGTAGCCCTGGATGGATTATATAATTTTAAGCCTGATTGGCTCATGTTATTACCTTATCTCGTATCAGATTTCCATGTGACAAATCTTGCCTTGGTCTTTTTATGCAGAGTTCTTTGGCATGTCATGGTGCACGTTGGGAAGTGACTTTCATGTGGGGCATGGGGTCAGTGCTGCTCGTGTCTCGTGGACGTCTGTCCGCATTTCTTTGTATTGATTTTACCACTTCCGCCCGCATGAAACACTCATTCGTCAGCTTCATAAGACATTAAAGAAGAAATCAAGTTCATAGAAATGTCTTGTTTCGTGGCTCTTTTTCTCTCTCTGTGAATAGCTCACGCTTTTACGCTGAACCACGGAACCTACCAGCATCACAAAACGGCCCGCTCTGCAGGAAAAAATGGGTATTAAGTGACGTACCTGAAGGACAGATGAAGAAACTGTGTCTTTGTCTCTCCCTACCCTGCTCGTAGGTTTATTTCTCTTCAAAGTGGAAAAACAAAGACTGACTTTACCGTGGTTGGGAGCCTGCTTTTTAGTTGTTGTAAGGGCTCGCCTGTGACGCCCTGCTGCGTTCGGGGGTCCGAGCATTAACGGAGGTGCTTTGCCGTGACCCAGGCTCGGGGCTCTGTCGGTTGTGCACGACGTGGGATTGGTTTTGTTCTGTTTTCTGCCATTGTTGAGAGAGTGCGCGTGTAACATTTTTGCTCGTGGTAACTGTCGAATGAGGGAATGAATGAACGAACGAACGAACGAATGCACGAACGGGAGACTGAAGGGGTGATGCTGAGGGCGCGCCCAGTGCCTTTCTGGGTTCTATCCTCCGGAGCACCCACCCGGCAGCCTCGGGCTGTTTTCTCCCACTCAGAGGGAGGCAGCAGGCGGTGGTGAGGGCCAGCCCGGGGAATGGAGTCCTGGGCCGGAGGGGGGCTTCAAAGAAGCTGCCGCCAGGAGCTTGCCAGTTGTCTTGTCTCCTCCTTAGGCTTTCATCTTTCGAACGCTGTACTTCTGGTGTCTGCCGGTAATGTTGTCGGGGTGTCACAGATTTCCGTTTTGTGTGGTAGCCTCCTCTCCACCTCCGGGAAGGCGGGGGGCGACCTCGGGGGCCCTGTTTACACAGCAGTCGTAACACACGCCATCCTCAGGGACAAAGGGATGTTTCTCCTTGTGTCACGCCTCTCTAAAAGGTCCTCGAGTCCTTGGCCTGGCCTGGTGTGGCTCAGTCGGTTGGAGCTTCATCCCGAAGACCGAAAGGTTGCGGTTTGATGCTTGGTCAGGGCATAGACCTAGGTTGCAGGTTCGGTCCCTGGTTGGGGTGCGAACGACAGGCAACCAGTCCATGTTTCTGCCTCGCATCTCTGTTCCTCTCTCGCTCTCGCTCGCTCTCTCAGCCATGAAAAAATGTCCTTGGGTGGGGATGAAAAAAATAAAAAGTCCTCGAGTTCTTACAGGGGAAGGGGCCACGGGAATGAAATCCTAGAGCCTCATGTTGAAATCAGTGCTGGTGGGGAATCGCAGTTGACTTTTTCTTCGAACCGTGTGTTCTGTCATCTCGGGGTCGGAGCTAAGGCCACTACTTCTCCTTCGTTGTCTGTTTTTTGTTTTTTTTTTGGTCAGAATCGTCGACTTGTGCTGTTTCATGGCAACCACTGGCCACGTGCGACTATTTAAACTTAAGTCAATTAAAATTAAGTACAAACTTAAAAGTCGTTCTCTGGGTCGTACTAGTCACATTTTTTTTAGTGCCCGGTAGCTTATCGGACGATGAGGATATGACGCTTTTATCAGACGGACGAGGGGCGGTTAGTCAGACGTTTGCCTAATGCGTATTCCAGGGAAAGGAGAAAGGAATCTCAGATTGGGAGAAGAAAGAAACTTCACACCAAGTGACTAGATCGGTGAATAAAAATTAAGGACATCCAGAAAGAAACAAACGTTACTACATGAAGAGTCATCGTCATGTCTTTTTAGAACATTAGGGATAAAGGCGGTATCTAAGCCCTTTCATGGATTAAAAATCCACGAGAAGGATCCAGAATCAGAATGACCTCAGATTTCCTCACAGCAACCCTGGAGGTCAGAAAACAGCTTGAGCCCGGGAGTCTGAAAATAATTTTCACTCAGAATTTTGAAGTCATTCCTTTGCCAGTTGCTAATTAAAATAGAACAGAATTATTCGTATGTACAGGGTGGGGCAAAAATAGGTTTATAGTTGTGAGTACACAAAACAGAGTTCATTCTTGTGTTATTATTTAGTAATTATTGCATTTTCGTTATGTGCCACTGTAAACCTAGTTTTGCCCCGCCCTGTATCAAGTTGATCAGTAACACTGAACGTTTCACACATCACTTCTCAGGAAGCGACTGGAGATCGTGTCCCACCAAAATGAGAGAGTAGCCCAAGAAAGGGGGCGTTTGGGACCCCAGAAACAGAAAGAGAAGGAAGCCTCAAGATGTTTGTGTGGTTTCAGGGCTCGTTGGCAGGCCGAAAGCTGACCAGTGGGGAGTGGAGCAGAGACGAGGAGTTTCAGGGGGAAGCCGTGGTGTGTATATATTTGGGCAAAAAGGCTTTGAACTGACAGGTTATCTGAGAGTTTTGATCATGTGAGAAAATGGACTTCAGAGGTTGTGGAGATCGTCGGAAGAATTACCCAAGAGTCCAAAGAAAGCTAAGCGATAAAAATAGAGGCAGCGAATAAGCCGGGGAAACACAAAAGCCGTGTGAGAAGGGAGTCGTCATCGCCGTAACCGTCCCCCACCGCTTTCTCTGTAGTGCCCTCGCCATTGGCGGAACAGCATGTGGAGGGCGTAGATTTAACCCCAGACAGTCATACCCGTGGCAGAAGGGGGACGGAGCTGTCTTGGATTTTTAAAAACCCCAAGTCCTCATCCGTATGTGGGCAAGTCAAGTCCGTCGTACGTCAGGGTGACGGGGACTATTGGAAGTAGGTTGTTTGGAAACGTCAAAGCTGATACCCGGGAGCACGGCCAGTACTGAAACCACCTCCGAGGTCTGAGAGCGGTTGGTTGGGGACACAGAACTGGGGGTAGATGATGCTAAAAAGCTTATAATTAAAAAGAGGAGCCTTTTGCCTCACCACTATTTTACTTTTTAAAACGACGTACCGGCGTTTCTTTGAAAAGAATAGAATGATTTGAAGACGAGAGCCGAGAGGATATACCCCACCGCCTGCCAAAGGACAGAAATTATAGTGTGGTGAACCTTGGCGATCCTGATAACTTGGACCAGAAAGTTCTGTGCTGCGGTGGGAGTGGCGGGAGTCCTGTGTCCCCTCGGAGGTTTAACATTCTTCCTCCTGCAGTCCTGACAGCTGAAAATGTCTCCAGACATTGCCCAGTGACCCCGGGGGCCGAAATCAGTTCCGTCGGAGAACCGCTGACTTAAAGGATTTAAAACCTGTCATGGAGTGCCTCATCTCAGACAGATGTTCGGCCTGGGTGGCCCAGGAAACGCGAGCTACGGGACGCAGGCCTGGAACCGGAGCCAGTGTAGAAGGGGTGCAGAATCCCTGCCGTATAGCGCCCCCCTCCCCTGCACGGCCTGGCGCAGCCCCAGGGCTCGCTCAGTGCAGAAGAGGACTCGGGAGGGGACTGCAGCGTCTCGCTGCCACGCTCTGTGGTTCTGAAAACATGTTTTCGGTCTCGCGCTGTTGTCGTGATGGTACAGCTTCAATTTCTCCAGAGTGGAAATGGTCGCCGTTGTCATAGCAACAGGGGGCCGTAGTGTCCCCGTTGGCTGTATTCGTGTGCCCAGTTCCTGCAGGACAGATCGACATCGGTCCCCGATCTCTGCCTCCCTCCTCAGGCCGTCCCTTTGGGAGTTCTCGGTTTGGCCCTTGGCGAGTGTTTTGCTTCGCATTTGTAAGAGAAGTCAACAGGAAACGGCTTCCTCGGATTTTACGTTGTGGATGAAACGCGTCAATAATATCACACCCTCATTTCGCAGCTGAGGAGGCCCCGTCCGGAGCTGCCTCTAACTGATTAGGAGCTAAACGAGGCCCGTAACGCTGCTCTTTTTTTTGTTGTTGTTGTTTAATGTTTTCCTTTCTGAGTAGAGTGTTTGTGCACAGCGAGGCTTTGCATCTCAGCGAAGTGTCCTGAATGTGGACCATGGGGGGACGTGAGCCCTTGTAAGCTGAGAAGAAGTGAAAGAAACAGGCAGGAAGGTAGCGGCTCTAATTTTTCCATGAGGGGCCCTTTCAGCCCAGTTCTTGCTGCTCCCGACTGGACCGCCCTGGGGGTAGACACCGCCCGCCCCCGCCCCGCCCCGCGACGTGCTGCCACCGCCGCCCTAAATGGTCTTGCTCGAGCTTCTGCAGCCGAGGACGCTGGGGGCTGAAATAGTGAAGTCACCCATGTGGAAGCTCCTGCCTCCTGACCGCCCGCCCCCTCTGCCGCGTGAGCCCTCCCCCTCGTGGTTCAGCAGATGCGGGATGACGGGCTGGTCCAGGAAGGGGGGCGCTGGCTGCCATGTACGTGGAACGCTGCAGGTTGTCCACAGCGTTGGGGAGTCGGCCCCCGCTGGTAGTGTGCCATCTGCAGAGCCGTCTTGTGCAGACGGCCCCTTTGTCCCCCAGCTGGACGGGACAGCCCCACTCTGCTCACCCACTAGCCTCCTGGGACTGCGTTACCGCCATCCTCTTTCCCGAGCGCCACGAGAGCATCACCCGACCTTGTCAGAAATCTCGGCGCCCTCTTGTTGTCCCCATGGGCTGCCTCTAGCACCACGCAAGGTGCAGCCCCGTGCTCTTTCTCCTCCTCCGACTTTATGCGCCCACAGGAGTGCCGCCTCCTCCAGGATGCCCCTCTAGATTTCTTTCCCACCGCGACCATGCGAAGAGGGGACAGTGTAGTTCCTTGTTATCCTGCTTATATATCCTCCTTGTGATTCATCTTTTGGCAGTTATTTGCAAGACTCTTGGTGATTTTTCAGAGACGTGTATCCCTAGAAGCCAGGGACACCCCGGTTCCAATTTCCTCCTACCTCCCACCCACTTTTTGTCTGTCTCTCATTGGCCAGCTCCTTCTCCTGGGGTTCGGTCTTCAGTCTTTGGACCAGAGGTTCTCAGCAGGGTCACTGTGCTCCCTGGGGGACGCTGGGCAGCGCCTGGGCTCCGTTTTGACGGTCCCCACTGGCAGTGGGGGTGGGTTGCTACTAGCATCTCGTGGGTGGTGCCCCAGGGCTGCCCGCAAACACCCCGCCGGGCCCCGGACGGCCCCCAGCACGGAAGCGATCCGGTCCTCGGTGTCTGCCCTGCCGAGGATGGGAAGCCCTGCCCAGGCGGATAACCTGAGAGATTGTGGTTGGAGGACAGCTCCCGGATGTCGGATGTCGCTGCCGTCCCGAGCTCTCCCGCTTGCTCGGATTGGTGGGATTAACGTCTGCCTAGTTACCGGTGAACTTGGAGACGGACTGGAATGGCCGTGGCAAAGGGAACACATAAACAAAGTGTTGATTTCTCCTCCTCTTTATCCCAGGACATGGCCCCGCCTTCCCGCTGCGCTGCAGCCCTGACCTAGACGTGGACCCGGCTCTTTCCTCCCAGTCCCCGTCAGCCATGTACTGCCGGTGGTCCTCTTCCCACGGGCCGCCAGGTCCTCCGTGACCCAGGCCCTGACCTCACCCCCTTCTGCCGCCCTGCTCGCTGGCCCTCCTCCCTCTCAGGACCATTCTCACCACAGGACATTTGCACTTGCTGGGTCTGCCACCCGGCCTCCCACCCTGCCGCCCCTGTGCAAGGGCTCCGCCCCAGCCACCACTCACTCACTCACTCACTCACTCACTCAACCCCTTGCCCGACTCCTTGTCACTGTTCGTACTTCGCGGGCTTGAGGACGATGGACGGTGACGTGTCTGCTGTTAGAGTCGACGTTTCAGTGATGGAAATGATGGGATCGGTCCTGAGGTGGGGAACAGGTGTGTGTGCCCACTATCACTCTGTAAACAGCCTGAAAGTCACCCAGGAGTGATGGTCGTCCGCCCCCCGACACGGTGGTGGTTACAGCTCCTGAGACACACCCTCCGGGGTGTGCAGGCCTAGGGAGCTGTCGGTGAGAGACTGACGCATGTTCCCACGGACCTGGCGCCTCACTCTGCCTGTTTTCCGTTCACAGGTAACTGAAGACAGAAAGCCGACGTAAACACGCACCCTAGACGGAAGGACGGCGTGGCCCACCTTTGCCTCGGAGTAAGTGAGGTGGTAACAGGGATGTCTTACGGCATTTGCCTGTGTTGTCAGCCTCTTTGTGTTTCCCGTGTTCAGAAGTGACAGGCCGCTGCAAGGGGCAGTGCGTAGTGGGACCGGGGACGTGTCCAGCTCTCTCCTCTCGGGTGTTCTTGCTGGCTTCTGCAGGGTGCCGCAGACCTTGTCTTTAGCTTCTGGAAGTTGGAAGTTTCAGGAGAGAGAACAGAGGTGACGGGGACCCTGTGCACACTTTCTAGCAAAGCGCTCTGTCGGGTTTCTTTCCCATCTGCCCTCGAGGTCCCTGCGTGTCCTCAGGAGGCAGATTCCCGGGAAACATCCAAGGCTCTGGTCAGGCCGCTTTTGTCTGGGACGCGCCTCCCAGAACGTGTGCGGGGAAACGCCGGGCAGCCGTGTCACTGCCTGGGGAACGAGCCAGAGCGGGGCGTGCAGAGCACGCCTGGTGCGCTGCCACGGCCGCCTGGCTGGGGAGGCCGTGCCCTCCGCCCGAGCCCTGCGTGGAGTGCCGTCTCAGGGCGAGCCCAAGGAGGGGGCTGCCGGGCGCGGAGCGCCGTGTCTGAGGCCCTGCTTCAGACGAGGAGGCTGGTTGTTACCGAGTCAAGAGCACCCTTCTCAGACCACTTTGTATGCAAGAGCTTCCGCTTCCGGGGTGACCGTTCTGTGAATCCGTTGCTCGTGCAGCATTGCGGAGGTGCGGAGGTGCGGAGGTGAATGAGACAGGTCTTTGATGGGGGGCGATGCATCGCGGGGGTGTGAAGGGGAGGCGGAGGCTGTGCCGTCGGTGGTACAGACGGGTGTCCCGTGGGAGGTGTGAGTGCCCGTCCTTCGGGTGGTACGGACATTCTCTGCGGTGGGGCTTCTGAGGACGGGCGTGCCAGGGTGGGCCGCAGCGGCCAAGGAAGGCGGACCCTTGTGGAAGGGAGACTTGACTTGGGCTTGCTGGTGTGGCATTTCGACATGTATTCAGGAACCGTGTCTTAGACGGTGGACTCTGGGCAAAGGTGGGGAACCAGGAATAAGAAAGCGTGTGTTTTGGGGAGGGGCGGGGCTGATAAACCAGGTTAGTGAGGTAGCGGGGAGTGATGGAGAAACAGATAAGAAATAAAGAAAAAGCAAAGGCTTTCATCTCGACCCGCCTACACCCGCCCAGAGGAGTCGTCCTTCTGACTCTCGGTGTGAAAGTCGCCACCTGTGTCGGCCTGGACACACCTGACAGGCACAGGGGCCGAGCGTATGTGGAAAGAGACCTAAAGGTGCCCCGTAACCAGCCCCCACGGGCGAGGACGGAATAGTCGATCACGACGAAATACTTACATAACACAGGGTGTGACACATTTGGTAGCCTCTGTTGAGATGTGGTTCACATAGCAACAGTCCACCCATTCGAAAAGTGTAAAAAGTGTACGCATTTGTTCAGTGTGTTCGCGGAGCTGTGCAGCCGTCACCGCAGTCGATTCCAAAACCCAGCATTGCTGCCCCAGATAACCTCACAGCCGTCGGCAGCCCCGGCGGGCCCCAGCTCACGGGGCCCAGCCCCACTGGTCTGCTTTCAGGGGAACCTGTGGATTTGCCCGTTCTGGGTGTTTCCAGTCCATGGGATCGTGTTCATGGGAACTGACCCCTAATGAGCGTAACGTTTCCGAGGTCCATCCGTGTGGCCACCCGTGGCCCATACCTTCACTCCTTTGTATGGCCGGAGGCTGCCCGTTGTGTGAATAGACCGCATTTTGTTTATCTGTTCATCCGTCAGGCTCTGTTGTTTTAGAAGCCTTCTATTTTGAGATACGGCGAGACTCGCAAGAAGTTGCAAAAATAGTCCAGTGAGTTCCAGAGTACCCTGCCCGCCTTCCCCCAGTGATAACATCTTAACGTGAACAGACAGCCTTATCAAAAGGAGGAAATGGGCCCTGGCTGGTGTGGCTCAGGGGATCAAGCGCTGGCCTGCAGCCTGAAAGGTCACCAGTTCGATTCTTGGTCAGGTCACATGCGTGAGTCACCCTTTCCTGCCAGCCCCCGGGCTCTCCACGTCTCTTAATTTTCTCGTTTCACGGATGTTCCGTGAGTGGATTCCTCTAGCACGTGGCCTTTGGTGGATGTCTTCATTCCTTTAACGTGAAACCCTTGGGATCCATCCAAGGTGTATAACAGCCGCCCGTGCCCTTTTAATGCTGAGCGGTAGAGCACTGGATGCACGTAGCAGAGCTTATCCACTCCCCCTTTGAAGGCTGTGGGGGATCTTTGCATTGTGGGGTCATTGCACGTAGAGGCGCTGGGGACATCCATGCACCGCTTTCAGTGGGACCACACGCCGGCTTAAGTCTCTGTCAGTCCCTCACCACAGCCTGGGGAGGTAGGTGCGGCTTGTGCCGACATTGTCCAGGCTGGGAAACTGGCGCTGAGAGGTGACGAGCTTCCTGGTGGTCACCTGGGAGAGCCGCCACCTGTGCGCTCTCCCTCCCTGGGTCTGCCCCCAGAGGCTGTCTTCCTAGGCACGGTCCATCCCTTAGCTACCTGAAGCCCCAGTGGAGCCTCAACGACAGAAGGCGCAGGGATCACGCGGGGCTTCTCTGTTCCGGTCCTGCACAGGAGAGTGAGCCCCGGCCGGGCAGGTGCAAAGAGCCCGTTCGCCTGCCCAACAGAAGCAGCAGAGCTCAGCTCCTTGCGTG
>PVJD01011778.1:0-44012 GCA_004026545.1 Mormoops blainvillei | reverse complement strand
CATGACATTACTTGCATGTATGCTCAGTCATGTTTTCCTTTGTCTGTTTTCTCAGTAGAGGTTAGAACATTGAAATATACCGTTTCCCAGGTTCCCCTGAAGCATGGGTTAAACATGACATTACATTTTAGCTAATGACAGTATAAATAGAAATCTTCCAGGGGCTCCTGGTAAGGCTTTTGATTTCTTAATGAGACACATTACAGGAGCCCCCCTACCTCACTTCTCCCTGCTTTGAAGGTGATACTGGAATATGCAGGCTTACATGATCCACCTTTGAGAATAAGACCAAGTAAATCATAGAGGCACCAGTCCTGACATTACTGAGCTGCTGAGACAATGCCAGCAGCCACATGCATTCATAATTCCTATTACATGTGAAAAATATGTTTATGTTATCTACATTTGTCTTTTTCAATACTTGCAGTTGAAATATTTTCTCATTTATTCAATGAATGAAAAGCCAAAAATAGTCTAGATGATTTCAAAGAAGAAAAAGAGGGGCATTCTCTAGTGAAATTCAGAACTTATTATAAAGCTATAGCAATGTAAATAGCAACATAGTCATTCAAACTAGGGAAACAAAGCAAATAGAATGGTGGAAGAAATAAATCTGCATGTACACTTTAAAATTTGTTTATTACAGTATCCTTCAAATCAATAGTGAAAGCAAGGACCATTTAATGAGTTTTGGATAATTGGTTATTTATACTGGAGAAGAAAAATCAAATCACTACTTCACATCAAATAAAAGATAAATTGTAAATAATTAAAGACATATGAAAATTAAGACTGTGAGGCTCTTAGAAGAAAATGTAGGAGAATGTCTTTCTAAAATGATTTTTATTGTTATTTGAATACAGTTGTCCCAATTTTTCCCCTTTGCCCTCCTCCACCCACCCCAATCCCTGTTCCCACAGTCAAATCCCACACTGTTGCCCATGCCTGTGGGTCATTCATACATGCTTTTTGTCTAGTCCCTTCCCCTTATTTCCACATTATCCCCCTCCACCTCTCTGATCTTGTCAATTTCACACTGTTCCATGTTTCCATGCCTGTGGTTCTAATTTTTTCATTAGTTTATTTCATTCATTACATTCCTCTAATAAGTGAAATTATATGGCATTTGTCTTTCACTGACTGGCTTATTTCACTTAGCATAATATTTTCCAGTTCCATCCATGCCGTCACAAAAGGTAGGAGTACATTCTTTCCTTCTGCTGCATAGTGTTCCATTGTGTAAATGTACCACAGTTTTTTGATCCATTCATTTACTGATGGGCACTTAGACTGTTTGCAGTACTTGGCTATTCTGAATGTCACCACTTTGAACATAGCAATGCATAAGTTCAATTGAATTGACGAGTCCAGGTTATTAGGATATATTCCCAGCAGTGGAATGGCTGCATCGAAATGTGGTTCCATTTTGTATTTTTAAGGAAATTCCATACTCTTGCCCACAGTGGCTGCACCCATCTGCATTCCCGCCAACAGTGCACTAGAGTTCCATTTTCTCCACATCCTCCCCAGCACTTGAAGTTTATTGATTTATTCATCATGGTCATTCTGGGGTCAGAAGTTGGGGGTGGAGTAGGTGGGGGCTAACCCCTCTTGCTCATGCACCCAACTGGGACACCTAGCCAGTCTTCTGAAGAACTGAGGGATCAGCCAACAAAATCCCAGCTTATTTGAAGTTTGAAAGCCAAAGATTGCAGAAGACAATAGAAAATGGATAGTAATCCATTGGGAAGGTTCCTGGGTGCTGAGCCACAGACATGGCTGTGGTGGTCCCTGACCCTGTGCCAGGGACCATGGCTATCACAGGAAATTTAGAGGGCAGCCGTGTCAGTGATTATAATTTGCCAGCTCCCTCCCTTCCCAGCGCATGGAAGTCACAGACCTGCACCAGTAGAGATCTGGTTACTGGACAGTGGGAGACACATAGTAGGTGGTGTTCCATGGCTGAGATAGTGGTCATTGGCTGGGAAATTGGGGAACTGAGTAACACCAGGAAATGGGAGAAGAGAAGGGCCACAACTGACTATGACCCAGGTAGTCCAGGGACTGTTCAGGGAGTTCGCTGAGGGAAAGGGCCAGCAATTGTTGAGGAGAGGTTGCCCACAAACAAGGGGAATTCCCTCAGAAAAAGGGTCTCAGCCACTGTGCAAAGACCTCTGGTGCACTACCACAGTGCCCGGAATAAAGAAGTAGGAGGAGTGGCATGAACTGCTCCAAATAAGGGCAGCCCAAAGACAGATCATAGTAAGGTAACTTGGGTCAAAGAGGTAGATGTTCCCAGAGAAACCTAATTAATAGGGGAACTAAACTGCTCAAAAATGACTGCATGTGTGTAGCACCCAGGCCAGCAAAGAGGGAGGAGGAGGGGTGCAAGTTACTTCCACTTGGTGCACCTAATGGACTAATCAAAGGGTTGCACACTAAGGCAGATAAAGGCACTGGACTGGTTCATATGGACTGTTTCTTACTTTCAGAGCTCTGAGGGATCAGCGAGAGGCTGGGAACCTGCGAAAATGGCAGCCCAGACATAGCCCCCATCCACACAGATACACAGGAAAGGAAAAAAAAAAAACAGAAAACAAAAAACTGAGCCCAATCCCCTTCTGACTGCAGCATCGACGAAGACCAGCAGAGCCCATTTGGTGGGTTTAAAGTCAGCAGAAGGCTATTTTATTTTATTTTTCTTGCAAGTGTAAAATAATAAGACCTGGACCTGTGAAAGGACCCAAGACAAATCCAGAAAGGGATCAGAAGGCAAACGCCAAAAATTGAGAAAAAAATTCACTTTGATATCCTTCAGAACTTGCATTTTATCTTTTATTTTATTGTTATTTTTATTTTATTGACATTTTATTTTTCATGTATTTTAATTTTAAAAATTTTTCTTCCTTATGTTTAGTTTATTTTGTTGGGTTATTTGATTTCATTGTTTGATTAGTTTTCCTCTTCTCCCTTTCCTATTACATTTTAATTTCTCTTCTGACATCACAACCATATTGCAATAACACACTACTTTTGGTCTTTTAATTTTTATTCTTTTTATTAAGACTAATAATGCCTGTCTTATTATTGTTGTTACAAATGCCACACAGCACCCTCCCTGGGTCTTGGCCCATTTTGTTATCTTCCTGAGCTTTATTACTGTTGTGGTTAACTTTATTCTTTCCCACACTAACCCAAGTTTCTATCCCTTACTCAGACTATGTCTCACCATCTAAACTCACATAGGCATTTGTCTTTCTTCAGTCAGCTCACATTCTTTTCCTGCACAATAAGAGTCTTATCTCTTTTTCAACTTTTGTAAAAAGTGGCTACTTGGGTGAATTATCATGCTTCTTGTGTTACTTCTCCAAGGATGCCCAACCTGTTCTCTACTTGTTAGTATTTTAATTCCCATATAATAATCCATACTGTCTTACTCCACTTCACATTGACCCCGCCCCTGATTACATACAAGATAAGGCAGGGATTGTGAATACTAATAAATCTGATGGAGGGGAGAACCCACCAACAAAGCAGCTGCCAAAAGGAAAAGTACACTTATAACATGAGACCCCACACAATTGGAAGAAAAGGCAAACCTAGAGCAGCCAGACAAGGAGCTCAAAGAGACCACACAGCTAAGTCCCACAGAACTCCTACCACAGACGTTTACCCTACAAAAATAGCTGGCAAAGCAGAGCATCAGGAATCACAGAAACAAACAAAATGTGTCATCAAAAATGGGAATACAATGAAAGATACAGCAATCAAAAGGAACAGAAGACTCCCCACTAAAAGAGCTAAATGAACTAGAGGCAAACAAACTATCAGATATAGAATTCAAAAGACTGGTGATAAGGATGTTCAAGGAACTCATAAACAACTACAAAGAACTGAATGAGAACTACAACAGTATGAAAAAGGAAATAGAAACTTTGAACAAGAACCAGGAAAAAAATATATATATACAATTTCTGAAATAACAAAATACACTGGAAGGAATTACAAGCAGGATGAATGAAGGAGAGGACCAAATTAGTGAGCTAGAAGACAAGGTAGAAAAAAATACCCAGGTAGAGCAGCTGCATGAAAAAGACTAAAAAATATGAAAATACCTTTAGGGAAATGCAAGACAACGTGAAATGCAACAACATTCAAATCCTAGTAATACCAGAAGGAGAAGAAAAGAAGCAAGGTTTAGATACCCTGTTTGAAAATGTAATGACAGAGAACTTACCCTAACCTGGGGAGGAGAAAAGCCATCCAAGGTCAAGAACCAGACATGGACCCAATCAAGATGAACTCAAAGAGGCCTGTTTCAAGACACATTATAACCAAAATGCCAAAGTTTAAAAACAAAGAGAGAATCTTAAACACAGCAAGAGAGAAACAGGAAGTAACATAAAAGGGAGGTCACATAAGGTTAGCAGATGATTTCTCAACAAAAACACTACAATCCAGAAGGGAATGACCAGAGATATTCTGAGTAATGGAAAGAAAAGACCTGAAAGCAAGACTACTCTACTCAGGGAGGCTCTCAATTAAAATGCAAGGTGAAATAAGGAGTTTCCCGGGCAAAGGAAGGCTAAAAGAAAACACCACCATCAAACCAGCACTGCAAGGTATGCTAACAGCACTACTTTATGAGGAGGAAGAAAAATAGTTGGAGAGAGAGGAACCCAGGTACAAAGAGGGGAAATGAATAAGTACCTATCAATAATAACCTTAAATGTAAATGGATTAAATGGTCCAATCAAAAGAAATAGGGTAGCTGACTGGATAAGAAAATGCGACCCACACATATGCTGCTTACAGGAGACCTATCTTTAGAAAAGAAGACCAAACAGACTAAGAGTGAAGGGTTGGAAATAAATATTCCAAGCAAATGGACAGGAAAAAAAAAACCACGGTAGCAATACTTATATCAGACAAAATAGACTTCAAAACAAAAGCCATAAAAAGAGATACTGAAGGACACTACATAATACTCAAGGGAAGAATCCATCAAGACATAAACATTGTAAATATAGATGCACTCAACACAGGAGCACCAAAATATATAAGGAAAATCTTGGAGGACTTCAAGAAAGATATAGACAGGAACACATTTATACTAGGGTACCTTAACACCTCACTTTCAAAAATGATCAGATCTAAACAAAATATCAACAAAGATATTGTGGCATTGAACAATGTCTTAGATCAAATGGACTTAACTGGTATACATAAAACCTTCCATCCCAAAGAAGCAAAATGCACATTCTTTTCAAATGTACCTGGAACATTTTCAAAGATAAACCACATTATTGGATACAAAACAAGCGTCAACAAATTCAAGAAAATTAAAATCATATCAAGCAATTTCTCAGACACGAGAGCCTGAAACTAGAAACCAACCTCAAGGAAAAAACTCAAAAACTCTCAAATTCGTGGAGACTGAATAGCATGCTATTAATCAATGAAATGGTTAATATTGAGATCAAGCAAGAAATAAAAAAGTTTGTGGAAACAGTTGAAAATTAACACACTACTGTCAAAAAATTATGGGACACAACAAAGGTAGTTCTGAGAGGGAAGTCAATAGTGATACAGGCCTCCCTTAGGATAGAAACATATCAAATAAAAAAAACCTAACCCAACATCTACAAGAACTATAGGAACAACAACAAAGTCCAGAATGAGTAGAAGGAAGGAAAAAATAAAAAGCAAGATCAGAGAAGAATATGACGACATAGAGGCTAAAATAACATTTCAAAGGATCAATAATTTCAGGAGCTGGCACTTTGAAAAGATAATCAAAATTGACAAGGCTTTGAGTAGAATCACCAAGAAAAAATAGACAAGACCCAAATAAATAAAAACAGAAATTAAAGAGAGATTACAACTGATTCCACAGAAATACAAAGGGTTTTAAGAATCTTCCAAAACTGAATGAAGAAGAAGCAGAAAGCCTGAACAAACTGACAACAAATGGGGAAATCGAAGCAGTAATCAAAACACCCCTGTCACACAAAAGCTCTGACCGGATGGTTTCCCAGGAGAATTTTACAAAACATTTAAGGAAAATCTAACCCATATCCTTCTCAGACTATTCCAAAAAATCCAAAAAGAAGAAAGATTCCCAAACTCTTTTTATGAAGCCAGTATCATCCTAATCCCAAAACCAGATAAAGACACCATAAGGGAAAATAACTACAGACCAATATCACTGATGAACATAGATGCTAAAATCCTCAACAAAATATTGGCAAACTGCATCCAGCATCACATTAAAAGATCATCCACCATGATTAAGTGGGATTCATCCCAGGGGTGCAAGGATGGCACACTATTCTCAAATCAAATTGTAATACATCACATAAACAAAAGGAAAGACAAAAATCACAGAATCATATCAATAGATGTGGAAAAAGCATTTGACAAAGTACAGCACCCATTTATTATGAAAACACTCAGCAAAGTCGGAGTAGAGGAAGCATACCTCAACATAATAAAGGCCATATATGAGAAACCTACAGCCAACATCACACTCAATGGGAAAACACTAAAATCTTTCCCGCTAAGATCAGGAACAAGACAAGGGTGTCCACTTTCACCGCTTCTATTCAACTTAGTATTGGAGGTCCTAGCCACAGTAATCAGACAAGAAAAAGAAATAAAAGACATCCAAATAGGAAAGGAGGAAGTAAAACTGTCATTTCTTACAGATGAAATGATTGTGTACATAGAAACTCCCACTGGCTCCACCAAAAAGCGACTGGACCTAATAAGTGAATATGGAAGAAACAGTTGGATACAAAGTCAATATTCAGATATTAAAGGCATTTTAGTACACCAACAGCAAAATAACAGAATCAGAAATCAGGGAAAAATCCCATTCACTATCGCAACAACAACAAAATAAATAAAGGACCTAGGAATAAACCTTACCAAGCAAATGAAAGACCTGTACTCAGAAAACTACATAACAATGAAGAAAGAAATTAAGGAAGATACAGATAAATGGAAGCATATACCTTGGCCATGGATCGGAAGTGTTAATAAAATCAAACTGACCAAAGTACCCAAAGCAATTTAGAGATTCAATGCAATGCTTATTAAAATACCAATGACATATTTCACAGATATAGAACAAACATTTCAAAAATTTATATGGAACCACAAATGACCCAGAATAGCGACAGCAATTTTGAGAAAGAAGAACAATGGTGGAAGGATCAAAATACCAATATCAAATTTTACTACAAAGCTAGTGTAATCATAAGAGTCTGGTACTGGCATAAGAACAGACACATAGATCAATGGAATAGAATGGAGAACCAAGAAATAAAGCCATGTCTCTAAGGTAAATTAATATTTGACAAATCATGAAATGGAGTAAAAATAGCCTCTTCAACAAATGTTGTTGGGGCATCTGGACAGCTACATGGAAAAAAGTGAAACTCAACCACCACTTACACCATACACAAAAGTAAACTAAAGGTGGATAAAATATTTAAATATAAGTCACAAAACTATAAAAGTCCTAGAGGAGAGCATAGATACGAAACTCTCAGATAGTCCTCACAGCAATATTTTCACCATTATGTCTCAGAGCAAGGGACATAAAGGAAAGAATAAAGAAATGGGACTTTATCTAATTAAAAAGCTTCTGCATGACTAAAGAAAACATCAGCAAAATCAAAAGGGCACCAACCATATGGGAAAATATATTTACCAATGATACATTGGACAGGCATTTGAACTCCAAAATATATAAAGAACTCACATAACTCCACTCTAGGAAGACAAAGGACCCTATTAAGAAATGGGCTAAGGACCTGAATAGGCAGTTCTCCAAGGAGGACATACAGAGGGCCCATGAAGGGATGTTCAGCATCACTAGCCATCAGAAAGATGCAAATTAAAACCACAGTGAGATATCACACCACACCAGACAGAATGGCCATCATGATCAAGTGCTGGTGAGGTTTTGGAGAAAATGGAACTCTAGTACACTGTCCATGGGAATGGAGACTGATGCAGCCACTGTGCGAAACAGTATGGAATTACCTCAGAAAACTAGAAATGAAACTACCTTTTTACCCAGCAATTTCACTGCTGAGAATACACCCTAAAATTCCAGAAACACCAATTCAATAGAACCTATGTACCCCAATGTTCATAGCAGCACAATTTACAATAGCCAAGTTTTGGAAGCAACCTAGGTGTACATCAGTAAATGAGCAGACAAAGAAATTGTGGTACATTCACACAATGAGATACTAGACAGCAGAAATAAAGAAGGAGTTCCTACCTTTCGCAATAGCATGGATGGATCTGGAGAGCATTATGCTAAGTGAGATAAGCCAGGTGGTAAAAGACAAATACTGCATGATTCCATCTATAAGTGGAGGCTAATCAACAGAACAAACCTGCAAGTTAAATGTAACCAGAGACATGGAAGTGAAAAACAAACTGGAAGTGAACAGAGGAGGGTGGGAGGGCAAGACGGGAGGAAACAGGGGAAGGGTGGTCAAGAACATATTTGGGGGACTCATGGACAATGTCATGAGTGGGGACGTGTCAAGGGTGGGGGAAAATGGACAAAACTGTACTTGAACAACAATAACAAAGTTATTAAAATGTTTCCTTTTAATTTTTATTTTCAAATACAGTTTGCATTCAATATTATTTTGTATTACTTTCAGGTGTCCAGTTTAGTGGTTAGACAATATACACTTTAGAAAATGCCCCCTCTGATATTTCCAGTGCCCAACTGGCACCATACTAGTGTTTACTTTTGTAGAATCTGTGGACTAGGTGTTCAGTAAACAATTAAGTAAATAGAGAAGTTAGATTCATATACACAGATCATATGCCCTTCCACTACAACTCCTTTTCCCTCAGCTTTATGGAGATATTATTGACATGTGACATATGTAAGTTTAAGGTTTGCACTGTGTTAATCAAATACGCATATATATTGTAAAACTAAATGTCCCTTAACTTCATAAAAGCATCAAATAACTAATGAGAAAGTATAAAATTAAGAGGTAAAAATGGTAACCCTAAAAATAAACAAAGAAGTTACATTTATCTTAATGGCTATTGTTTATTTTGGAAAATGTAACTTGCAATTTTATTTTGAGGACAATGCTGGTTTAAATAAAAAGATAAAATGTGAAATACTAATAATTATAAAATATTTCAAACACTGTTTATGAAAACAGTGAATATCAAAATTTGATGGATGCAGTTAAAGCACTAAAGTTAAATGCATTGTTTCAAATACATAAATTAGAAAAAAATTACTGCAACCAAAATGACATATTGCAATAGACTGGGTACAGAAACAGCTATGTAAACTGAACTGGTTGCTCTTTATCTAGACATTAAAAGGGAATTATTAAATGTAAAGCAACACTCCACACTATTTTTTGTTTTTAAATATAATTACTTTTCATTAAAATATGTCATGATATCATGTAATATGCTTGTAGTTATTTTTAAATAACATGAAACATTGATTTCTCAGTTTCACTGTCCAATATGGTATATACATACGTGTGTATATGCTTATACACCACCACCACACACACAGAGTGTATATATATATACACTATGTATATGTATATATATACACTATATATATATATATATATATATTTATTTATATATATATACACTCTCTCATATATATATGAGAGAGAGAGAAAGGGAAACTGCCAACCTGGAAGAGACTCTTGAACCAAAGGTGCACATTAAACCATGTATATAGCAAAAATATTTATAGTAGTCACCAGAAAGAAATGGATGTGAACACATTAAAAACTCATATGTATTCTGTCACATTGTCCTCCAGAACTGCAGAAACCTTGTATAAATTTACATTGTACCCATCAATGTATAAAAGTACCCATTTTCTTTAGTATATTTTATTATGTTATTACTGTTGTCCTAATTTTTTCTCCCCTTTATCCCCTTCCGATCTGCACCCCTATCCCTGTTGTACCCCCACTTAGTTCATGTCCATGGGTTGTGCATATAAGGTCTTTGTCTTCTCCATTTCCTATACTGTTCTTAACCTCTCCTTGTCTATTTTGTGCCTACCTACTATGCTTCTTATTCCCTGTACCCTTTCCTCAATTCTCCTCCTTCTCCCTCCCTATTAATAACCCTCCATGTGATCTCCATTTCTGTGATTCTGTTCCTGTTCTAGTTTGCTTAGTTCGTTTTTGTTTTTGTTTTATTATGTTCAGGTGTTGATAGTTGTGAGTTTGTTGTCATTTTACTGTTCATAGTTTTGATCTTCTTTTTCTTAGATAAGTCTCTTTAACATTTCATATAATAAGGGCTTGGTGATGATGAACTCCTTTAACTTTACCTTACCTGGGAAGTGCTTTCTCGGTCCTTCCATTCTAAATGATAGCTTTGCTGGGTAGAGTAATCTTGGATGTACGTCCTTGCCTTTCATGACTTTGAATACTTCTTTACATCTCCTTCTTGCCTGTTAGGTTCTTTGAAGAAATCAGCAGATAATCTCATGGGCACTCCTTTGTAGGTAACTTCCTCCCTTTCTTTTTCTACCATTAAGATTCTCTCCTTATCTTTAACCTTGTTACTTAATTATGACATGTCTTAGTGTGTTTCTTCTTGGATCCAATTTCTTTGGGATTCTCTGAGCTTCCTAGGCTTGCATTTCTATTTCTTTTGCCACATTGAGGAAGTTTTCCTTCAATATTTTTGAAGTAAGTTTTCAATTTCTTGTTCTTCCTCCTTTCCCTCTGGCACCCCTGTGATACAGATGTTGGAGCACTTAAAGTTGTCCTAGATGTTCCTCAGCCTCTTCTCATTTTATTGAATTCTTGTTTCTTCATTCTATTCCATTTAGATGTTCGTTTCTCCTTTTTGTTCCAAATTGTTGATTTGAGCCCTGGCTTCCTCCCCTTCCCTGTTAATTTCCTGTATACTTTCCTTTATTTCACTTTGTATAGTCTTCATTTATTCCTTCATTTTGTGACCATACTTAACAATTTCTGTGAGCATCCTGATTACCAGTGTCTTCAACTCTGCATCTGATAGCTTGTCTATCTCCTCGTCAATCAGTTCTTTTTCTGAAGTTTTGATCTGTTCTTTCATTTGAGCCATATTTCTTTGGCTCAATGTACCTGTTATATTGTACAGGGCGGAGCCTTAGGTGTTTGTCAGGATAGGGCAACCCACTTCGCTGCATTTTGGTGCTGTCTGTGGGAGACTGGTCAGAGAGGAAGCAATGCCACTTGCTCACTTGCTTGGCTCTTGCCCCACTTTCCGTTACTTCCCTCACTTTGCACAAGTGGATTGTTCCCTTTCAGGTGCTGATTCCTAGGTGGGTGCATCCCAGGACACTGTGGGCCTCTGCAATGGACTCTCCTGCGAGACTGGCAATTTCTCCTGCTGCTGACACCCCCACAGGTTTTACAGCAGAGATTTTGAGTCTTTAGTTTCCTGCACCGAAATCCTGGGTTGCATGGTCTCTCTCGCTCCCCAGTTGTTACTCCCAGCTTATCTGTGAGTGAATGTGGGACTGCCTGCTCAGCCAGTCCCTGCCTCTCCCACATAGTCCACTGCCTTTCCACGCATCCTTTCTGCCCTGGCTGCCTGTCCCTACCCCTCCTACCAGTCTGGATGAATGTTTCTTCTTTTATGCCTTGGTTGTCGGACTTCCATGCAGTTTGATTTTCTGGCAGTCCTGGTTGTTTTTTGTTTTTAAATTGGTTGCTGTCCTTCTCTTGGTTGTAAGGGACAGTGAAGCATTTCTACCTATGTCTCCATCTTGGTCAGAACTCCCCCATTTTCTTATATCCATGTTAACCCTGTGAATTATCATTCTTCGTTATATTTTGGGATGTTTCAAATGTGATAACTGTTCCTTTAATTTTCATTCCAGTGATAACTAAAGAGGTTAAACATTTTGTATATTCTTCCTGGTTATTTGTATTTCTCCATTTCTAGACTGGTTGGTGATGTCATTTGCCATTATTCCGATCAGGGTGTGATATGAGGGCACATTTAAAGACATTTAGAACAAAAACTCCAATGTGCAAAATTATGACTTTTATGTAGGTTAGCCTCAAGCATTGCTTAATCCACCACACACACAGAGTTCACAGTTACTAAGTGTCATTCAGAAGATTTAGGGTTAGTCTTCAATATTAAAGCAAATTTAAATCAGCTATAAAACTCTGTATCAATGTAAAAATAATTGTTAATAAAGAAACATATAGTGAAAAATATAAGTATTTAACAATAATAAGGGTCCTTATATCTACATTACATTAATATGGTCTAAGAAATCCAGAAATTGATGGGAGGAAAAACATAACATATACTTCTTCTTCTATGTGGGAAGAAAAATTAAGCAAATAATTACACAGATAGAATGCCTTAAAAACATAGCAGCTGTAATCTCTGTCCTGCTTTTTAGCCTCCTACTCAGTAATGTCTTTTGGGTTTCTTGGAGTGTCCAACTGCTTTTGTGCAGTTCTGGAGTGAGACAGCTATATCTTTCATGAGAAACACTGATTGGGGAATTCCCAATTCTGTGGCTGTCTTCTCTATGGAAATGTTTCCCCTCAGTGTCCATTCATTCTGACAGCCTCAAATTCTGACTTCTATTTCCTCCATCCATTAACACTGCCATATTTTTCAGTGAACTGAGAAGTGTTTTCAGCAAACTGTGAAGGGAAACTGGGTAATAGTAAAGCTGTTTTTGTGTGTTTCCCTCCATTCTGGGACAATATCTCTTAAGAAAGAAACTTTCCTCTTTTTATGTTCCAGAACAATTCAGTTTTAAAGACATTACCTGAGCTAAGCAAAGTAGGTTCCCTTGACTAAAGTCTGGAAGAAGTTATGGTGGCACAGAAAAAAGTGTCATATTTTGAGTCAATGTGAGGTGGACATCACTATGCAAGGGAGGCCCAGCAAGGGTTATCATAAACTAAGTGGAGGAGTGAGGGTGTCTGCAAAAGAAGTATGTCTAGTGCAGTTTGTCAGAGCCCATGCTGAGTGAGGCTGTCACCTGAAGTGCATTATCAGCATAGTGTAGTAGAAGATCTTGCAGACAAGAGACCTGGAACTGATTCCTGGCTTTGTTGCTTCGCATATGACCCTGAAAACATCATTTAATTTTTTGGCTACTTTATTGGTAATATTGAGCTAAACATACAGACCTCTTATGGTTGATAAGGGTTAAATGAAACTGAGGTAGTATAATTTAGTATAAACCAAAGTACTTTAAGAACGGTAAAGTATTATACACATAAGTTATTGTCTATTTATAATGACTTTTTAAATAATAATCAGAAAACATCTTGCAAAATACATCACCAGTTTGAATTTATTTCTTTCTCAAAGGCTTTGTGAAACTCCACCTATTATGGTCTTTGGTGTTTCTATGCCAGCTGTACCAGCTACATGATATTGAACATATTTCTTAACTTTCTGAAGTTAAGGTTTGACATACAAAATAATTAGACAGCTTCATTATGACAAGTAAAAGGTACAACGTATGTGCTCAGGAGTAAAGATAAAATTATTATCAACTTAAGAAAGCCAAAATCATTATCAACAAGATGAGTAATAACAAGTGTTGGAGAGTTTGTGGAGAAAAAGAGACCCTCTTTCACTACTGCTAGGAATGTGAACTGGTATAGGCACTGTTGAAAACAGTATGTCAGTTCCTCAAAAAATTAAGAATAGATTTACCATATGACCCAGCAATCCCTCTTCTGGGTAGCTACCTGAAAAACTTGAAAACATTTATTTGCAAAAATATATGCCATCCTAGGTTCATTGCAGCACAATCCGCAGTAGCCAGAACATTCAGACAATCAAAGTGTCCTTCAATAGAGGATTGGATAAATAAGATGTGGTGCATACATATAATGGAATACTAGTCAGCCATAAGAAGAGATGAAATATTGTCATTTGAAGAAACATGGATGAACCTTAAGAGTATTATGCCAAACAAAATAAGTTAGTCAGAAAAATCTAAGGATCATATGATTTCACTCATATGTGTGAAATAAAACTGAAACTCATTGACACACACAAAAATATGGTGTTTACCAGAGGGAAGAAGGGTTGGGAAGAGGCACAATGAGAACATAAAAATAAAAGAGATAAAACAACATCAAAGAAAACTAACATCAATTTCCAAACCTAACAATATCACAGGACAACTTAGGTACTAATTCATTTTTATGGAAGTTTTTTTAACTTTCTAATTAATATTTAAATATTGCCTTATCTGACTTATTTTCTTATATTTGTAAATTATCACCATTTTCTAAAGCATCTTAAGAAACTAAAACTTTAGCTCATGTCTTTAAAGATTGGAAAAGTATAGAAGGACATTAGAAAAAGGATGTCTGTTAACTGCTTAATCCCAGTTCAAATTAAGTAGAGCAAATTAATAACAAGAAAATAATGCTTTTATTTCTATTTTTTTAAAATACCATTTGTGGAAAATAACAAGAGACCAACCACAGTTTATTGTACCATCTCTTCATTTTGGTAACTGCAAACCTGATCATTTAAAATGTAAAAGGCTGATATTTTTAGTTATTTGTTTAAAATGTTAATGTTGTGTTAATCTTGGAGCAAATCATTTCCTATTTAAATAGATCGATTCTGTCCAGAAGAAAGTTGTAATCTCTAATGACATGATAAGTCCTTTAGAAATACTTTGAATAGCTGTGGAACCAAAGATTCTATCACTGAAAGAAATCAGTCAGTAGTTTCAGAAAAAAAATCTAAATATGAAATGTGTGTTGATCGTTGCTCACTTATGGTACTTTGTTACAAATAACATTTATTTATGATAATAATGTGATTCTTAATAAACACAAATAACCATGGCAAGAAAAATATCTTCTTCCCTTAGAAATTGAAATTATTCTTAGCAAAACCTCCTGAATTAAAATATCAGCAGAAACAAGGAGCAGTTTTTATAAGAATCAAAACACAAACTAACATACAGATTCAGAGAACAGATTGGTGATTACCAGAATGATAGGAACCAGGGGAGAGTAAAATGGGTAAAGGGGGTCAATTTCACCAAGAGAAATGGAAGCCCTCTAGGCCTTTGGTGGGAGTATGCTGTAGTGTATGCAGATGATGAATTATAATGTTGTACATTGAAATTTATGTTATAAAGCCATATAACCTCATTAAACAGAAGAGATGCATATTTAGTCTGATGATGCAACCTTTAAACAAATATTTTGACTGCCACAACATCTGTTTGGTTTATCTGATTTTCTATCATAATTAATCCCAACTCTCATAAAATACTGTAAAGGTACCATGATTAAACACAGAAGAAACATAAATCATTGTTTCTTATGTTATAACAATCATCCCTCAACACACACAAATGCACACTCATACACACACAACTTATGTACTAGGCATTCTAGTACCAGGAACAGTGGCAAAGATAGCAAGTGAACTGACTTATTCAAGACAGAGTTGCCAACACATAAATAAAAAAATGTTCCCTGGCAATATTTGACACATACTAATAAAAAAAATGCATTGTATATCTGAAATCCAAATTTAATAGGACATCGTTTTACTTTCCTGGTTGCTGTGGCTGCTGTTTTTACTCTTACTTTGTTTTGTTTTTTATTTTGGTTAAATCTGACAATCTTAACTCAGGGACTTAAGTTCTATTTGTTGGCACTGCTGCTTATTAACAGTATGATCTTTGTTGAATCACTTTCCCTTGGATTTTCAAATTCTTCTGCTGAAATAATGATTCCAAGTTTCCATTTTTATATTTCTACTTCAAGGAAAATATCCACACTTGTGATCCACTTTGAGGTCAGTCACAGATGACCAATACACAATCAACTGATTATCTGAACAAATGGTACAATTTGGTAACTGAGAATAAAATGAAGCATAGCAGCTTCAGTTATTGAGAGGAGGAGAATGATGATATCAGATTAATAGTCAGCATTCTGTCTTTGTAGTGACCTTGAAATGGCATAGTCTCCAAACTACCTATAAAATATTGTATTTATATTTTCCTTCTTCCTTGGTAAATCTCCTTGTTTTGAAGATCATATCACACTAAAACACTCCTTATTTCAGTCATTTTCAAATGCCAGTATCAGTCTCCATCATTTCCTGGAGATTTTATCTCAGCTCACTGTCATTCTCTGCAATACTACTCTAGTCATAACTCTTGATAATTTCATTATCAACACAGATGATGCTTCAAACACTCTGCAATTTCATTTCTTTGACTTCTTTTTCCAAAAATGATTTGTTTTCTACCTTATCTCATCACCTTCCTTCAACAGATGTACCCTAGACCCTGTCATAAACAAATATGTGACCACTCCATAATGCCAATTACAAGAATCTCATTCTGTCTATGATATCCAGTATTTACCATTCACTTCTTCTAGTACCCTAACTCTAATTATCTCCTCCCCACCAAGGCCCATTATCCTTAGTAAATTTTTACTATACCTTGTCTTCTTGTGTCCTTATTTCCCCCAATGCTTAAATTCCACAGTTCATTAATATGATATTCATTACAACTTTTTATTAATATCTGGTTTTCCTCCACTTCTGGAAAACTAGAAAGATTACTATTCTATACCTCTTGAATTTAGGCAGGGTCCTTAATGCTGCTAGGAGACTATATTTCTGTAATTCCCCACCATCTCCCACTGCCATAGAAACTGATTTTGTACAGGGGTGGGCAAAAGTAGGTTTACAGTGTGAATGTGAAAAATATAGAATTTATTCTTGTATCATTATTTATTAATTATTGCATTATCTTCCATATAAACAACTGTAAACATACTTTTGTTCATCCCTGTGTATTATTCTTCCACTTCAATACTTTAAATATCCCATACTTCCTTCTCAACTTTTACTCTCAGCTGATAGCTTCACTCTAAAATTTAAAAAAAAGGGGGGAGAGGTGGAGGGAGGGAAGAATGCAGGGAGGAAGGGAGAGAGGGAAAAGGACCTCCACAAGTTATAACATGTATATCTTCCCATAAGTATTCACATATGTTCTACTTTTCTTCTTGTTAATGTTAGCACATTTTCTGTGCTCTACCCTAGGGTCATCTTCTCCACTTTTACCTGAGACCCTCACTTAAAAAAGAACATTACTCTTTAAATTATCTCCTTTTCCAAGAATTATTACAATATATTTCTGTTGTATTTTTCCTGTCACAGTACAAACATTCTATAATTTCTTCTATCATATTAACATACTCCTGAGCCTACATCCACTTGTTGCTACAGCCCTTCTATGTTCCCTTAACACCAAAGTTCCTCAAAGGACTTGAGGCCTCCAAGTCCTCTCCTCCAATACTTTCCTCAGCCCATTCCAGTCAGAACTTGAACCCCATCAGTACAGCAAAACTGTACTAATCAATGGTATAAATAACCTCCATTTACTTAAACTCAATCATTGTCTCACTCCTTATCTTATTTGGTCTATCAGCAGCATTTAACACAGTATATCATCTGTCTTTTCATAACCTCTTCACTTTGCTTCCATGACACCATGCTATCCTTATGTTCTTCCTATGGCACTGACCATTTCTTCTCAGTCTCCTTAGCCAAGTTTTCCTCATCAAACTAAACTCCCAAGGGTGGAAATACCTCAGGATCATTACTTTAATATTCTATCACTTATTTAGTAATCCTGTCCAGCCTTGCAGCTTTAATGTACCTATATGCTGAAGAGTTTGAAACACATATCTCTGTCCTGGATCTCTCCTCTAAAGTCAAAACTCATATGTATATCCTTGGATAACTAATAGTGTCTCAAATATAACCTGTATGAAACTATGGTGCTTACCTTTCTCCCAAGTCTGTTTCTCACTCAGTTTTTCCCATTTCAATACCTAGTAACCTTCACATTTCTGAGGCATAAAATTTGGAACTTCCGTCAACTCTCTTACATCCCACATCCAATTTATTATGAAATATATATTTGTTATATCTTCAAAATACCCACAATTTAATAAGTTTCCCTACTTTTTCCACTAATTCTATCATCAACCAAGCTGCCCCTATTTTTTGTCTAGATTATTTGTTACATTTCAAATGCTGTCTCTCTTTTGATTCTTATCCTGTGTAGTATGTTCTAAATATAGCAACCAGAATAAAGCTTCAAAAACATAATGGATCATAACATTCCTCCACATAAAACCTTCCAGAGTTTATTCATCTCACTCCAGAAAAAACAAAATCCTGGCATTGGCTACAAGGTCTTACATAATCTGGATGTGTTATTTCTTCCACAAATTAGCTAATTTGTTTGTTTTACAAATACTGGTGCGCCTTATGCTATTCAAGTATTTCAGAAACTTATTTATTTTTGTGGCTGTTACATTTACCCTTCCCTATTCCTGATAATGACACTTCTCCAGGTATTTGCATAACATTCACCCTTGTCTTTTTAATGTTTTATTTAAATGCCAGCTTTTCAGTGAGATTTTCCATGACCACCATATTAAAATTGGAATTTCATCCTTCTGACTGACACTTCCCACCTATTCCCCTCTACCCCACTTCATTTATCTCCAAATAACCTTATATTTCTAATATAAAATTAATACAAGTAGGTAATTTAGAAAAACAAACATAGATAGTGGAAGGAAGGAAACTTTAAAGAGAAGCTACTATTTTTACCACCCAGATATAACCTTATCACCCTAATACTGCTTTCAGACATTCTACAAAAATAGATTACATCATAAATATTGTGTTAATGACTACTTTTCAGTAAATATACAATAAAAGTATTTCCATTTGAATAAATATTAATTTACTACATCATTAAGTTTTTTTTTAATTATGGAAGATCATGTCTCAGCTTACAGTTATACTACATAGTATCATAGCTTCATCCCCTGCATACATAGGTCCTCTGTGAAACTTGTCTTTATATCATTAGAATATTTGTGTATGTTGTATGAAGCTATTTGACTATTAATATAGATGAAATTTATCATGAAGATATTCATGAAGTAGTTGATGAATTTAATTCTACATACTGAAATGAGTGCTGTAATGTTTAATTTTTTTCACACATATACTGCTGAATATATTCATCATTAATGAGACATACACTATACTTTAGCGATTGTAAATAACAGAGTTCTTTTCAATAAATTATTCATGTTTGTCAACTTGACCTCTTCTAGTCACATGTTTTCATTATGCTACTGTGATACAATATAACCCAGCAATGCAATGGATGAAACTTGAGAGAAGGTTTGCTCCTGGCAAGCTAAGTGTTGTAACCTGATATCTACTCTCACTCAAAGTACCAATTCATGCATAAGGCAGCATAGCTGAAGAAGAATATGACCAGGTTTTGAGTCAGGACGTCTAGACTCCATTTCTAACCCTTGCCACTATCTTGCTATGTGTCTTAGGCCAGTGGGTCTGAACTGGGACCTACTTTGTCCCCAAAAGGATGTTTGTCAATATCTGGAAACATTTGCTATTGAGATCTAATGAATAGAGGTCAGAGAGGCTGCTCAACATTTCACAATATACAGGACAATTCTACCACTACGCAAAGAATTATCCAGCTCAGAGTCAATTGTTTTGAAATTGAGAAACCCAAAATTAAGCAAATCACTTTATTTCTTTAGGTTTTAGTTTTCTCATCTATAAAATATTTTAATCATGTTTCAGATATTCTCTACCAATAAGCTCAATATAATTAACTGCACTCATGTAAAGGTACCAAGGTATTCAATGCAGTTCAAAATGATTTATAAACAGCATATATTTTCAAATCCATTTCAGAAGAATCTGATGCAGAAATAGGGTAAATGACTTACTTGAGAAAATCTGGTGAAGGAATAGAATGCTAGTCTCTGGGGTTCCCAGTCAGCTGGACAGTCAACCTCATCACAGAGCTTCTCAGACATAATGTGACTGGCTGGAAATGCCTGACTGGAAATATTTATTTAAGTTTTGATCACAAACTACAATACCTGTTTTTATTTATTTTTTAATCTGTAGAATGGGTAAAGTTCTTCTCATTTTTGGGTTGCCTTCATAGACCTCAGGCATTTGAGTTCACCAAACAGTCAATTTGATGTTTTGCTGTGTTGCTAGCTTAGGTGTTTCTCCATAAATCCAAAGCCATAATACTGTTAATAATTGATTGCATATATCTATCTTTCAATTTTTTATAGATCAGTATCAAAAATTTCATGTCCCATAGAGATCTTTTAGGGAAAATGATTACATGGTATCATTTTATTCCTCTAGTACTGATTTGAATAATCTCTTATTAGGGAATTTACCCTATATATTAGAACTTATAAATTTCTATCATTTTAAATTGTACTTTAGGAGGAATAAACCTAAATACACTGGCTCTTCCTACTATCCCGTCAGAAGCCTAGTGCTTAGTCGTTTAACATGTCTGTACTGACTATGAATACTTCTGTTGTGAGAAACAAAAAAAAAAGGTATTAGAAATCTGTTGTATTCAGATAACTAACTTTGTCTGATGGCTTCATAGGAAGAATAGGTTACCAATAATGAAGATGAATCAGTCTTATCGAAACCTCATGCAGTCACGGGAAGATTCAAGACGGTGATAAGAAGCTGTTCCTAAGCTGGCTATGCGAGGCATTTGATTTCAATTTGAAAGTCACTCATTATTTGACAAAAAAAAGTGTCACTGGAACAGATAGCTGAGCCTATCACTATTTCATTTCTTTCTATTTTTCAGTGAAGGTTAATTTGAGATATTGCGAAAAGCAAAGTCAGAAACCCACTTTTCAGATTCAACACCATCAGTGATTGAGGGGAGCCAATTTTGTGTCAGGTAAACTTTTAATTAAAACAAGTGGCAGACAAGAAAATGGATCTGAAAAGTGTGATTTTAAGTCAAGTTTTAATATTTCACCGTCTTGAAGGAGGACAGTCAATTGAAGTGAGAGCTTGTTGGACTAATGAAGAGATGTCACTCTAAACCTCAGCTATACCTGAGCAAGGCTCATTTTTATCTAAGGCTTATATTCTCTATATAAGAAAAAAATAATGAGTTTATAACCAAAGATTATTCCAAATGACATTAAGAAGTAATTGATTTATCTCTAAAATCTAATATTATATTTTTCACAGGGAGTATTAAGATAGACTAAAAAAAGCATGCATATTCTCAAATGCTATAAAGGCTTGTAAAACATAAGAGAAGCAATGTGTTCTACAAATATTAAAAAAAACCCAACCTCAATTTTGGGACAAGGAGTGAAAATGAAAAAAACAGAAATGTGACTAGTAACCCATAGAGTATAATGGATATATGTCTTGCTAATATCTCAAAATTATTTTCTGTAAATTAGATAGCTAACAATACTTTTTCATTTCACACGTAAGCCTCAGGACATCTGAAACACTGCATCATCCCAAGAATATAACACCAGCAACAACAATAAAGATAATCCATATTGGTGACAGTAAAAGCTCTAGAGATGATAGTGCCAAAATTTATGAACAATTTTTTAATCAAAATAATGAAGTGAAAGTGTGATGAGACTTATAAACAGAGCAGATTCATCATTTGCTGAATTGATTTTCATTATATAAAGTGAAACTAGCACACACATTTTGGATGTCAAAATAATTTCACTTTGGTCATCAAAATCATCTATTTGAGGAACACTTCCAAATATACCAGAGGGAAAATGCACAGTTAAATGTTCTATGTGTTTTATCCTTCAAATGGAGATAATAATGTATTAAAACATCCCAGACTCTTACTACATATGGATCTAATCCACCTAAAATATAATCACTTATTATGAACTGCATTACTGAAAAGTTCATGTGGAATTCATATATTCCATACATTTTAAAATTAAATAATTGTGTGTGTGTATATGTGTGTGTGAATATATATATATATATATATATATATATATATATATATATATATATATATATATATATATACACAGATGATGGTTGAGATAGATCTTCCAGAGAACAGAGTGACAGGCAACAGAATTCCAGCTGAAATGAAGCATGGAAGCCAAAGATTGCAGAGGTCTTTTAAAAACAGACAATAAGGAAATTTTTGTAGGCTGACTAGAAGATCTCTGGGCCCTGCACTGGGACCCTGGCTGCCTAAGGAGCTTTGGAGGATAGCCCGGTCAGCAATTGTAACTTGGCAGCTCCCTCCCTTCCCAGAGCAGGGAAACCAGACCCATGTGGGGAGAAACCTGGACTCTTGAAGTCTCTGGGGAAATAAAGACACAGTGGGAGACACACAATTGGCATGATCCCCAGCTAGGACTGTGGTCGCTGGCTGGGGCAATATCAGAGAAGCTGGGAATCTGGGGATCCAGGTAACACCTGCAGATGCGACAACAGTTGGACCGCAACTGACCGTGACTGAGATAGTCCCAGGACTGGTCAGAGAGTTGGGCTGTGTGAAAAGCCCGATGCTTGTTTTGAATGGCGACCAGCAACCAAGGAGCATTCACTTAAAAAAGGCTCTCCTCCACTGTGCAAGCCCTGTCACACCCAGTGGTCAGGCCAGTGAAAAGGGAGGAGAAGGGGTGTGATTTGTTCCAAATTGGGGCACCTCGGGGACTGATCAAAATGGGGCAACAGGGGTTCAGAGACGTAGAAGTCACCAAAGAGACTTAATTTAACAGCGGGAATTAACCTGCTACGAAGGGACTTTGTGTGTGTAGGCCAGCAAAGAGGGAGGAGGAAGGGTGCGAGTTGCTCTCACTTGGTGCACCTCATGGACTAATCAAAGGGTAGCACAACGAGGTGGATTAAAGATGCCAGCCTGACACATATGGACATTGTGGGTCATACAGTGCTCTGAGAGCCCAGGCTGAGCCCCAACACTCTGAGAACCACAGGAAAGAAAACAAAAATGGACCCCAGTCCCCCTCTGCCTGCAGCATCCAGCAGAACCCACTTGGCAGGCTTAAAGTCAGCAGGAGGCTTTTTTTTCAGTATAAGACAATAAGACCTGGAGCTGTGAAAGGACCAAAGACAGATCCAGAAAGATCAGAGGCTAACACCAACAACTGAGACAAATTTCACTTTGCTGTCCTTCAGAAATTGAATTTTACTTTTTTGTTTTTGTTATTTTTATTGTTTTATTTTATTTGTTTTTATTTCCCTCTTTCAGTTTAGTTTTCTTTGTATTATTGTTTGCTTGATTTCATTATTTGACAGGTTAGCTTTGTTCTTCCATTCATATTACATTTTAATTTTTCTTCTTTCACTTAATTCATATTCCAATAACAGACTACTCTCCGTCTTCTACTTTTTATTCTTTTTATTCAGTTTATATATTTCTTGTCATATTATTATTGTTCCAAACCCCACAGAGCACCCTTCCTGCTCTTCGTCCATTTTGCTATCTTCCAGAGCATTATTACTGCAGTGGTTAACTTTATTCCCTTGTACACTACACCAAGTTTCTATGCCTAACTCTCACTATATCTCACCATCTAACTTCACATAAGAGCTCTGCTTTCTGGAGTCAGTGCACATTCCTTTTCCCCTCTAATAAGAGTCTTATCTCTTTTTCACCTTTTATAAAAAGTGGCTAGCTGGTTGAAAAATAATGGTTATTACTATACTTCTCCAAAATACCTCCTCTCTGTTCTTTACTTGTTGGTTCTTTAAATCCCACAGAATATTTTCCCCTAGTCTTAATCTATTTTGCCTTCGTCTGGTCCCTGATCATATACAAGACAACATAGGAGCTGTGAATATCAGTAAACCCACAGGAGGAAAGAACCCACCAACAAAGGAGCCACCAACAAGAAAGCCCAAGTACAACAAGAGAGCCCACACAAATGGAAGAAGGGGGAGCCCAACAGCACCCAGACAGGGAGATCAAAGAGACAACACCACTGATTTCTACAGAACCCCTACCACAGAAGTTCACCCTGCAAAGACACCTGGCAAATCAGAGCATCAGGAATTGCAGAAACAAACAAAAAGAGTAACCTAAAGTGAGGAGACAAAGAAAGAAACTGCAATTGAAAGGAATGAAAAGCTCTCCATTAAAAGAGCTAAATGAAACAGAGGCGGGCAAATGATAAGATATAGAATTCAAAAGAATGGTCATAAGTATACTCAGGAACTCTCAGACAACTAAAAGGAACTGAGTGAGAACTACAAGAGTATGAAAAAAGAAATAGAAGCTGTAAACAAGAACGAGAAAGAAATGAATACAACTTCTGAAATAAAAAAATAACACACAAGAGGGAATTACAAGCAAGCTGCATGAAGGAGAGAACCAAATTAGTGAGCTGGAAGACAAGGTAGAAAGAAATGGCCAGGTAGAGTGTCTACATGAAAAAAGGCAACACACACACACACACACACATGTACATATATACATATGTACGTGTGTTTACATACATAAACAGGCATATACATATGTATGTATATATAAAGATAGATTAAGGAAACCACAAGAAAACTAGAAACACAACAACATTTGGACCATAGTAATACCAGAAGGAGAAGAAAAGGAGCAAGAAATAGAAACATTGTTTCAAAAAATAATGACAGAAAAATTCCATAAACTGAAGAGGGGAAAAAACCACACAAGTTCAGGGAGAACAGAGTCCAAACCAAGGTGAACCCAAAGAGGCCTACTCCAAATCACATCATAATTAAAATGCCAAGTTTTAAAGACAAAGATAGAATTTTATAAGCAGAAAGGGAGAAACAAGAAGTAACATACCGGAGAGCGCTGATAAGGTTAGCAGTTGATTTCTCCACAGAAACACTACAAGCCATAAAGGAATGGCTAGGAATATTCCAAGCAATGAAAGGCAAGGCAGTTTCCCAAGACTATACTACCCAGTGATGATGTCAAATAAAATGGAAGGTGAAATAAGGAGTTAGCTAGACAAAAGAAGGTGAAAAGAATACACCTCGACCAAACCAATTGTGCAAGATATGCTAAAGGGACTGTCATAAGAAGAAGAAAAACAGTGAGAAAGGGAACACAGATACAAGAGGTAAAAATGAATAAGTAATTCTCAATAATAACTTTAACTGTCACTGGATTAAATGATCCAAGCAAAAGACATAGAGTAGCTGAATGGATCAGAAAACATGACCCACACATATGCTGCCTAAAAAAGACTCACCTCAGAACAAAAGACATACACAGATTGCAAGTGAAGGGTTAGAAAAAAAGAATTCTAAGCAAATGGACAGGAAAAAAACAGCTGTGGTAACAATAGATATATCACACAAAATAGACTTCAAAACAAAAACCATAAGAAGAGAAAGAGAAGGAAACTTCATAATACTCAAGGGAAGAATCCATCAAGAACATATAAACATTGGAAGCATATATGCACCCACCATAGGAGCACCAAATATATATAAGGAAAATCTTGGAGGATTTCAAGAAAGATATAGACAGCAACACGTTTATAGTAGGGGATTTTAATACCTCACTGTCAAAAATGCATAGATCTTCCAAACAAAAAACAAAATACACATCCTTTCCAGTGTACATGGAATATTTCCAAAGACCACAGGATAGGACACAAAACAAGCCTCAACAGATTCAAGAAAATGGAAATCATACCAAGGACTTTCTTGGACCATGAGGGTCTGAAGCTAGAAACCAACCTGAAGGAAAAAAACTCAAAAACACTCAAATTCATAGAGATTGAACAGCATGCTATTAAACAATGAAGCGTTAATAATGAGATGAAGCAAGAAATCAAATTTTCTGGAAACAATTGACATTGAACACACACCTGTCCAAAAGTTGTGGGACACAGCAAAGGCACTTATGAGAGGGAATTTCATAAGACCTACCTGAAAAAGATAGAAATGTGCCAAATAAACAACCTAACACGACATCTACAAGAACTGGAGGAACAAAAACAAACACAGCCCAGAGTAATTAGAAGACAGGAAATAACAAAGAACAGAGCAGAATAAAAATGACATTGAGACTAAGAGAACAATTAAAAGGATCCAGCAGCTATTTCCTTAAAAAGATAAACAAAGTTGACTAGTCTTTAAGCAGACTCATCAAGAAAAAAAGGGAGAGGATCCAAATAAAGAAAATCAGAAATGAGAGATGAGATCACAACTGATACCACAGAAATACAAAGAACTGTAAGAAATTACTACAGAGAAATATATGCCAAAAAATTTGAAAACTTGGGTGAAATGGACAAATTAGTAGAAACATATAATCTTCCAAAACTGAATGAAGAAGAAGCTGAAAGCCTGAAGAGGCTGATAGCAGCTGGGGCAATCGAAGCAGTAATAAAAAATAATAATAATAATAATAAAATAAAATTAAAAAAAAAAAAGAGCTCCTGACACCCAAAAGCCCTGGGCTGGATGGTTTCCCAGGAGAATACTACAAAACAATAAAGTAAGGGTTAATCCCTATCCTTCTCAGACTATTCCAAAAAATCCAAATAGGGAAGACCCCCAAGTTCTTTCTATGAAGTCAGCCAACATCATCATAATTTGAAACCAGATAAAGACACCACAAGGGAAGAAAACTACAGGCTAAATAGCTGGTGAACATAGATGTTAAAATCCTCAACAAAATATTGGCAAACTGCATCCAGCAACACATTAAAAAGATCTTCCACCATGATCAAGTGGGATTCATCCTAGGGATGCAAGGATGGTACAATGTTCACAAATCAATAAACATAACACATCACATAAATAAAAGGAAAGACAAAAATCATATGATCATATCAATAGATGCAGAAAAAGTATTTGAAAAAATACCACACACACTTATGACAAAAAGACTCAGTGAAGTGGGAGTTAGAGGGAGCATACCCCAACATAATAAAGGCCATATATGAGAAAACTATAGTCAACATCAAACTCAACGGGAAAAAACTAAAATCCCATTAAGATCAGGAATAAGACAAAGGTGTCTGCTTTCACCACTTCTATTCAACATAGTACTGGAAGTGCTAGTCACAGTGATCGGACATGAAAAAGAAATAAAAGACACCCAAATTGGAAAAAAGGAAGTAAAACGGTCACTGCAGATGACATGATAGTGTACATAGAAAACCCTATAGACTCCACCAAAAAACTACTCGACCTAATAAGTGAATTTGGTAAAAAACAGGATAGAAAGTCAAAATTCAGAAATCAAAAGCATTTTGTACATCAAAAATGTAATATCGGAAAGAGAAATCGTGAAAAAAAATCAATTCGCTATAACAACAAGGAATATAAAGTATCTAGGAATAAACCTTACCAAGGAAGTGAAAGAACTGTACTCAGAAAGCTACACAACACTGAAGAAAGAAATTCAGGAAGACTCCCCAAAATGGAAGGACATACCACGTCCATGGATTGGAAGAATTAACATCATCAAAATGTCCATACTACCAAAAGCAATTTATAAATTCAGTGCAATCCCTATTAGAATACCAATGACATATTTCATTGATAGAGGACAAGCATGTCAACAATTTACATGGAATCATAAATGAACCCGTATAGCTGCAGCAATTTTGAGAAAGAAGAACAAAGGAGGAGGAATCACAATACCTGATATTAAACTATATTACAAGGCCACTGTAATCAGAACAGTTTAATACTGGCATAAGAACAGACACATAGACAATGGAACAGTGTAGAGATATCAGAAATAAAACCATGTCTCTATGATCAATTAATATTCAACAAAGGGGCCAGACACATAAAATGGAGTAAAAATAACCTAACACATGGTGTTAGGAGGTCTGGACAGCTACATGCTAAAATATGAAACTAGACCAGCAACCTATATCATACACAAAAATAAATTCAAGATGAATAAAAGATTTTAAGTATAAGTCATAACACCATAAAAGTCCTAGAGGAGAACATAGGCAGGAATGTCTCAGATATGCCAGGCAGCAATATTTTCACTGATATGTCCCCCAGAGCTAGGGACATAGGACATAATAAACAAATGGGCCCTTATCAATATTAAAAGCTTCTGCATGGCTAAAGGAAACATCAGTAAAATGAAAAGGGAATCAACCATATAAGAAAATATATTTGCCAATGATGCATCAGACAAGGGTTTGATCTCCAACATATATAAAGAACTCAAACAACTCTACTCCAAGAAGAAAAACAACCCTATGAAAAAATTGGCAACGGACCTGAACAGACACTTTTCCAAGTAGGACATACAGAGGGCCTAGGAACATATTAAAGGATGCTTGGAATCACTAGACATCAGAGAAAGGCAAATTTAAACCACAATGCAATACCTCTTCACATTGGAGAGAATGAACATCATAAACAAACCAACAAACTACAAGTGCTAGAGAGGCTGTGGAAAAAGGGAACCCTAGTACACTGTTAGTGGGAATGCAGACTGGGGCAGCCACTGTGGAAAACAGTATGGAGTTTCTTCAAAAACATTAGAAATGGAACTGCCATTTGATCCAGTAATTCCACTGCTGGGATTATACTCTAAAAATCTGGAAACACCAATTCAAAAGACCTTATGCACCCCAAAGTTCACAGCAGCACAATTTACAATAGTCAATTGCTGGAAGCTATCTAATTGTCCATCAGTAAATGAGTGGATAAAAATCTATGATACATTTATTCCATGGAACACTATGCAACAGAAATAAAGAAGGAGTTCCTATCCTTCATGACAGCATGGATGGAACTGGAGAGCATTATGCTAAGTGAAATAATACAGGCAGTGAAAGACAAATACCATATGATCTCACCTATAAGTGGAACCTAATCAACAAAACAAACAAGCAAGCAAAAATATAACCAAAGACATTGAAATAAAAAAGAAACTGACAATAGCCAGATGGGAGGGGGGAAGTGATAATGGGGCAAATAAAGGGAAGGGTCATCAAGGAACATGTATAAATGACCCACGGGCAAAGCCAAAGGAAGGTAGGATTGAGGGTTGGAGGTGGTGTTGGGGTATGGGGGAGAGTGGTGGGGGATAAATGGAAACAACTGTACTTGAAAAAAATACAAAAACTTTTCATAGGGATTTCACATGAAAAAAGTCCATTTGATATATTTTCCATGTTAGTAACTCAAGTGTTCCTCTGTGGATCTCAAACCATAGGAAATATTACTTGTTCTATAAATAACATAGAAGTTAATTCCACTGCTCACTAATGTGTAAGATACCCGTGCCCACTTGTGTTGCCCACGTATAACAAAGAAAAGAAGCCCTAACAATATTTGCACTCTTTCACAGGATGCTTACCTTGCACAACTTGCATTAGGGGCAGTAACACTGTGTGCATTATTAATAATGAAATACAAACAGGAAAACCAATTTCCAGAACTATTGTATTACAACTCCAAAGTTATACAGAAAGTGACAAGAGTCAAGATTCAATCACAGATATAAATTCAAAACCTAATCTCCTGCAATAATCCTGCAGAAAGCAATCACTCTTTGTCACCATATTGATCATTGTTTTATTACAAATCTCTGTCAGTTGCATGCCCCCTTGGATTTCCTCATGAAGAAGATTTAAATTATACAGTGCTGGGTTTGAATCTCAAGTCTTATTACCTAGTCCCACAACTTTGGTCAAAATACTGTAACTCTATTCTACTCAGCAAGGCTCTCAATTAAAATGGAAGGAAAAATAAGGAGTTTCCCAGGAAATAGAATGCTAAAAGAATATGCCTCTAACAAACAAGCATTACAAGATATGCTAAAGGGATGCTTTAAGAAGATGAAGAAAAAGAGTGAGAGAGAGAGAGAGGAACACAGAAAAAATATATACTATAACTCTATGTCACAATTTTCTTCTCTGTAAATTGATATAATAAACCCAAAAGTAATTGACTGAATACTGCCAATGACTCAATAAGTGAGAATGGAAGTGAACCATTCTCCAGTTGAACCTTAAATGAGACCCCAGTCCTGGCTGGCATCCTGAATGCAGTCTCATGAGAAATCCCAAAGCAGAGAAACCACCTAAACTATGCCAGGGTTTCTGACCCATAGAAACTATGAGACAATAAATAGGTGTCTGTCACTTTGTGTTGCTGCGTTTATAATATTGCACATCAATAGATTAATAATAGTAATCAATTGAAGTTGCCATTCAGTAGGTGTCCATTAAACAACCATCAAGCACTCTGCCATATAATAATATAGCTAACTAACTAGTTACTTATATGGTTGGAAGGTAGGTAGGCAGTTGATAGATAGATTGATAGATAGATGATAGATAGAAAGATAGATAGATAAATTCATTTTTGTTAAATCCTGAAAATAACTCTTCAAGATAGGGACTATTATTCCCATACAAATGAAAAACCTAAGGTACAGAAAATTTAATTTCTTATCTGAGATTGCATAATTGCTTAAATTCAAAGTCCACACAGATGGTCTGTTCTCTATGACATTAGGCAATATCTAGCATTAAAATAATAAATTGAAATAATTTAAAAGTAATATAAAAAGAATGAACTAATTACTAAGTTGGAATGAATCCAAGAATTGTATAAATTAGGTAAAATTAAATCTATTAATTTTCCTATGCAGAATATTTCTCATGTAGGTACTAGTCTTTATTATTTTCAGTTTAATTTGCTTCACATTTCAAAAATAATATTTGCTAAAGTAACAAATAAAACCAGTAAACCAGTCAGTGATTTTAAATACTATTTCTTTGGCGTGATATCATTTATGAACATTTCCTAGGTGTATTTTTATTCTAACATCTCCACCTCCCCTTTTAAGACTGTAAACCTTTAGTCTGAATTATTACAATAAAATTAATAAAGATACAATTTTTCTCTTATGAAACACAGGATCTATCACAATGAAAAAAATAACATAGTTAGAAGGTAGGTCAGTAGAAAATATGCAGACTGAAACATGGAGAGAAAAGATGTAAATTACAGAAATATTCATGAGACATAAGAGAGATTAAAATAAAATGAAAAAGAATGGGAGTTAACAATATTTATAGAAATATTAGCAGAGAATTTTGCGAGCCTAATGGCTTGCATAGAACTACAGTTAGGTAAATTTCAATAACACAACTGAAAAGCAAAGACAAGAAGAAAAAAACCCTAAAACAGATAGGAAAAAAGGTTCATGATTACCCAAGGAAGAACAATAAGATTGATAGCTAATGCCTCAACAAGAATGATGACAGCAAGCAAAATGGAATTATATTTTTATACTAGCAATAAAAATAACCACTAACTCAGTATTGTGTATCTAGTTAACATGTTTTTCAAATGTAAAGATCAATTAAAAGCACATGAACACTAAAACACTGAGAGGATTCACATAAAATAATAAAAGGAGCTTTTCAAGGAAAAAAATCACCTCAGTCAGAAATAAGAAAATTGAAGAAAGCCTTTAAAGATATAGAAATTGAATGTACATTTAAGTAAATGTTGACAATAAAAAACAGATTATTGTGGGGTTTAAAATATAGACAGAATAAAAACCCATGAACATAAGAGCATAAATGGTGGAAAGGTGTAAATTATATGAAATGTTCACAGCAACACTGCAGTAACAAAAACAAACAAATAAACAATACAATCTCTGAAAACAAGAGAATGGATAACTAAATTATGCTGAAGTCATATGATGACCCAACACGTAAGTGAGAAAATATACATGTACAGCTTTACACATCAGCATAACTAAATCACAGAAGCAGAGGTTGACTGAAGAAAAGCAATATGATGGCTACATACACTGTAACTTCATATGTATAAAGATTAAAAACAGAACTGTTTAAGGATACTTATAAATAGAGTAAAAGTATTATTTTTAAAAAGCAAGAAACACAGTTTGCTTCTATATCTTGGTTATTGTAAATAATGGTACAATGAACATAGGGGTGCATGTATTGTGTTACTTCAGATAGGTTAGTAGATTAAAAAATGTGGCAAAATACATTAAAAAATAATGAAATCCTACCATTTGCAACAACATGGATGGACCTAAAGGGTATTATGCTAAGTGAGATAAGTCAGAGAAAGACAAATACCACATAATTTCACTTATATGTGGAATCTAAAGAACAAAATAAAGAAGCAAACAAAACTGAAACAGGCTTATAGACACAGGAAACAGTCTGATGGTTGTCAGAGGGAAGGGATGTTAGGGGGATGGGTAAGAAATTTTCTAAGATTAAGAAGTACAAATTGGTAATTACACAATAGTCATGGGGATGTAAAGTACAGCATAGGGAATATAGTCAATAATATTGTAATAACTTCATATTAGGGGGATCAGATTGTAAATTATATGATTGTCTAACCACTGCGTTATATACCTGAAAGTAATACAAAATCATATTGAATGCCAACTGTAAATGAAAAATAAAATTTAAAAAATAAATAAAAAGACTGATGAATTCAAAAGAAGTAAAAGTAATCTTAAATGTAATTTGGGGAAGTGTTTACCACAGTGGGGGAGTCAAGGGCATAGGTTAGATGAGAGGAGAACAAAGGTAGTTGCAATGTTATAGGGCACGTTTTAGTTTCTAAATTGATTGGTAAGGTCGTGTTTATTTTATTGTTAGGCTTCCTATTGTACATAAGTGTTATTCTTTAGTATGTAGCACTTTTCTTTTGGATGGTGGAAACAAATATTTACTAAAAACAATACTCAAATTTTGGAAAACATTTAAAAACTTAGATTTGAAAACATAATGCTTCTGTTTGAAATGGAAACCCTTTGAAAAGACAACACAATTGGAATCCTAGCACAAAATTTTTGCATGTTTGACCACAAAACTTGTTTCCTAAGATAAAAACAAGTAACAGTTTTAAACAAAATTAACAAACTTAATGAAATTAAAATGCATATTATTTGAAGAATCATAGCATTTTTCTAAACTTGTATGTTTTAAGGATGAGTTTGAATTAAAGGTAAAGAGCAGAGGTTATCTTCATCTAAAATCATTTTATAATATCATTATAGGCTTTTATTTTTTCAGTGAGTACAAGTTTGATTCAAATACACTGGATCCTCAACATTTTCTTAAAAAAGAGTGTGAGATGCAAATTGCGGGGGTGTTGGAAGGTAAAAGGGATCAGACAAAACAGCTTTAAAATATATAGTAAAGCAAGGTAAAATGAAATAAATATAACCCTGACTAGTGTGGCTCAATGCATTGAGTGCTGGCTTATGAACAGAAAGGAAGCTGGTTAGATCTCCAATTGTGGGCCAGGACCCCAGTTGGGGGTGTGCGAGAGGTAACTGACCAATGTGTTTCTCTCCCTCTCTTTTTCCTTCACTTCTCATCTCTCTAAAAATAAATAAATAGCCCTGGCTGGTGTGGCTCAATGAATTGAGCACTGGCTTATGAAACAAAGAGTCGCCGGTTTGATCCCCATCGGGGCACTCCCCTGGGTTACAGGCCAGGTCCCCAGTAGTGGGCATGTGAGAGGCAACTACACATTACTGTTTCTCTCCCTCTCTTTCTTCTTCCCTTCCCCTCTATCTAAAAATAAATAAATAAAATATTAAAAAATAAAATATTTAAAAATATATAAATAATAGATATAAACATAAACCAATAGACAAAGAAACATAAAATTAAAAAAAATTAAAATAGTGGCTTTGAGTGTTTCAACAAAGGTTATGTCCCTTTAGAATCTTACAGCAAGTAATTCAGAATTTTTTTTAAGACTTTATTTTTTATTTTTAGAGAGAAGGGAAAGGATGGTGAAAGAGAGGGAGAGAAACATCAATGTGTGATTGCATCTCACACAGTCACCACTGGGGACCTGGCCCAGAACCCAGGCATGTTTCCTGACTGGGAATCAAACCGGTGACCCTTTGGTTTGTAGGTCAGCACTCAATCTACTGAGCCATACCAGCCAGGGCCATAAATTTAAATAAGCATATTTATTCTGGTTTTATTAGCACTGTTCTTGGACTACTACTCCACATGTTTCTAGTCATAATCTTTTATTCATGTTTTAATATCAAAGAGCTTTTTTTACATAGATACTGGTATCTATATTTTTCTGAATCATAGTTGGGATTAATCTGTTTTATCTCCTGATATTCTAGTGAGATTTTTTAATTAATATCCTGATATTCTATTGAGTCTGGAGGACGGTACTTCTTCACTGAGGCTAAGTTAATAAATATGCTGGATAAAGTCAGCACCTTGTCATACAAGGCCCAATATTCATCATATTCCACTTTCAATTCCTGTTTATAATGCTGACATTGCTCTGAGGAAACTATAGTGACATAGTTATTCAAATAATCCTGCAGCCCAGATGTTGAACAAGTGTTCTCAAGGGCAGTGCTAACCCTTTTAACTTCTTCCTTGGAATCTGGCTTTGCATTTTCACCTTCTTTTTCAGGATATGTCTTCTGTTCCTCCGTCAAGTCAATATGGCACTCTTGCTTCTTCACTTTGTGTTTCATAAATTCATGTTCAAACTTATCAGGCATCAAACGTTTGTTTTCCATGAACTTTGGGCACTTTATTTGAGTTGAAACAGAGGCTAATGTTTTCAAATAAGTATTCTTTTTATCCCACTGGCTCTCACAGATTCTACTATTATGACAAAAACTGACGTAATATGGACCTTGTCTCCCATGTTTTCCTGTAGTACTATAGGAATTGCTGTTGGAATGCTCAGGCTGAGAAGGATTTGAAATAGGAGAGTCAGTTATAGGTCTTAGTGAAAATCTGGGATTGGCAGTAGCTTCCGAGGGTGGTAGGAGACCCACAGCAGATATTTTACTGGTGTTGTTCAAATAACTATTTGATGTTGACTGTACTGTAGTTGGCAGATGAGATATTCTAGCTTTTTTTTTCTTTAAAGGATCAATAACAGCTGAATTATAAAGCCATTCCTAAAAAGATGATGTTTCATCTATACTAGAACCTATAGAAGGATCTGGGGGATTGGTACCTGTGCTATTCTGAAATAGACCTAATTTTCTAGAAAGCACCAACTCCAATGACTGCCTTTCTGTTTCATTGTGCCCAGGTCAGTCTCTTCGGAACTCTTAAAAACAGAATCCTTTAAGGTATATGCAAATTCCTGTGTATTCAGATTGGCTACTTGGTATGGAATTTTGTCAAGGGAGTTCCTGTCATTTTTTGGATGCCATCTTTCTAAAGATGAACATGGAATTCAGGTTTCTTGTAGTCCTTTAATATCAATAAGTGAATAGCCCTGACCTGTATGGCCACAGATGGGCCCTGCTGGGGACCCATGATTTTCAAATTGCATATGTAGGGTTAATGGGAGGGTTTTTTGTAAAATCTCAGGTACTGAATCTAGAATGGCTTGTGGTACTTTCTGAATTGGTATTATTTTCTCTACACATGGTCTAATATTTTTTCCATTTGTTGCAGGATTCCTCCTGTTCTTGGGCCCTTTTTACTTGTGTCATCTGACAAGTATTGGCTGATCTACACACCATTTCTTTCTGCAGGCAACTGAGCTGTGAGGGACTATAGCTTGAGACAAGTTTGTCGGTTATGGTCTTGATGGCTGTCATTATTCATATTTCACAACTTAACATTAACGTTGTATACATGATTGGGTTAGTTGTCTGGGGATATATTGGTAAGCCCTTGGTGTTCTTGGGGCTGATGAGAAACTTTTAAGTGGTACTGTTTTGTCATGGCTCTGATTAAAGTCAATTGCCTGCATGGTCGGTCAGCCCGGTAAGCTTCTTAGGCAGCACAGTAATATTGTTCTGCCTTGGCTCTATGCTATCTGCCTCCTCCACTAACACTTCTCCTTCCTGATATACTGCTTCCTGCACTGTTCTGCTTCCAGAGGCTACCATAACATCATATATGTAAATATAAAAGTTAAACAATAAAATACTTCAGAAAACAATGACCCTCCTTGGCAAAAATTGTATATCTTATTGTTATTACTTGTAGCACTGTAAATCTTAAACATTTTTTTTTCCCAATGGAGTGCAGGCAAAAAATTCTGGTTGAGATAAAACCTGGGGAAGTAAAGTATATTGCAAATATCTAATCACTTCCCATTGTTTTTCCTTTCACATTTTTATTTTCTCTTCAGGAGGAATAGTTATCTCTAAGTGCTAAACTATTCCCTGAGCTCAGTGCACAAATGTCATCTCTTCCTATGGAATCCAACATCAAGTAGGCAAACTTAGTGGAGGGATCAATAGGTGTCACAAGCTTATGGAAACTAAATGAGAAGGCTTTCAGGTAGCATGATTAGCATTAAGTCCTTATATTTACGCTGACATATAAGTGAGCTGTTGAATCCTTGGGATTGGAGTCTGACCTATCAACAGGGACTCTCATTTGACAGCTAATTATTTTGTATTAATATTGGGTAAAAGCTAACATCTAGGAGGTTCTTGTTTCTCTTTCTCAATTTTATAACCATCACCAATGAGTAGAAGGAAGTTTCATCTTCTTAGCTTGACATTTATGTCTATTATTCTCCTGCTTTGCATTCTTCCTTCAGTTGATCATCAGCAAAACACAGAATTATCGAGGTAAAATTGCCCATAATGAAAGAAATTTTGCAGCTAGGCACCCTAAAGGTATATAATTTAATCACAGAATATAGAGCTTACAAGATATCAGTCCCAACCAGTTCCACCTGAAATATATATTAGACACAATTATCTTGCCTTACACACTTCACACTTCCAGTCCATCTAATTATCAGATATGCCTAACTTAATTGATGGCATCACCTTTCACCTTACCATACAACTAGAAATCATCCTCAGCATCATCCTCTACTACTCCCTCAAAGATATTTCTCTTTCATTTCCTTCTAAAACATCAAGTCAGTCACCAAATTCCCATTCATCCAATAGATACTTGGGGGTATTGCAGTGAGCAAAACAGAAACAAAACTCCTTGCACTCACAATGTTTATATCCTCGTACAGTTTTTCTGCATAATATCTCAAATCCATCCCTTCCTCTGCCATACCACAGCTCTTGTTTTATTTAGGCTGAGAACATTTTAGTCAATGTTACATACTCTCTTTCTAGATTGATTTGTTGCCTTCAGACTTTTTGTTTAACCATCCTCCAATTTATCAACAATGAATCCAATCAATTTGCTTTAAAGTAAGCGTTGGTTCCCATTCCCTAAAGAATGCAATCAATGAAAAGGTGCTCAACATTACTAATCTTCTTGGAAGTGCAAGTAAAAACCACAATGAGATATCACCTCATACCTGTTAGAATGACTGTCATCAAAAAGATAGGAGATAACAAGTATTGATGAGGATGAGGAAAAAGGAAAGCTTGTACACTGTTGGTAGGAATATAAATTGGTGCAGCACTATGGAAAACAGTACAGAGGTTCTTCAAAATTTAAAAAATAGAATTATCATATGATACAGCAATTCTACTACTGGGTATATATCTGAAAGAAACAAAGTCAATGTCTACAAGACAAAACTGCACCCCATATTAATCGCAGTCTTGTACACAACAGCCAAGACATGGAAACAATGGAAGTGCCCATCAATGGATAAGTGAATAAAAATGATGTGGTATGTATGTGTGTGTGTTATATATATGCTACGTCTGGAAAAAGTGCAGCCAGTGTTACTATAACAAAAAGAGTTTGCACCATATTGCTATAACTTGGCATCCAAGTAGAGTGGACTGGAATGTGTATATGTGAACAATAATGACTTCACTGTATTAGTCAGTGGGGGTGGTAGACTTCATTGAGTGAGCATGTGTACTGCGTGGTCATTGAATTCAAAATGACCAATGAATCTGCATCAAATTTTGCTTTAAGTTTGAACATTCTTCCCTAGAAACTATTTGGATGACTCAGAAGGCCACAGCTATGGGCAACTAGTGATTGGCAGCTTCATCACAACAATGCACCTGCTCATGCATCACATCTGGTGCAGAGTTTTTGGTGAAATATCAAATCACCCAAATGATTCAGCCCTCTTACAGCCCAGATTTGTTGCCCTGTGACTTCTGCTTTTTCCAAAACTATAATTGAATTTGAAACAGAAGATATTTCAGACCATCAGTGAGATTCAGGAAAATAAAACAGGGCAGCAAGTGGTGGTTGGAAGAAATGTATGAGGTCCTAAGGTGCCTACTTTGAAGGGGACTGAGGCATCATTGTCGTATATACTTTGTTTCTTGTATCTTGTATCTTCTTCAATAAATGTCTCTATTTTTCATATTAAATAGCTGGATACCTTCTGGACAGGCTATATTCAGCCATGAGAAAGGATATCCTGACATTCGGAATAACATGAATGGACCTTGAGAACATTGTGGTAGGTGAAAGTGAAATATATCACACAGAGAAAGGCAAATACTGTATGATTTCTCTTATATGTCAAATCTAATAGTGTCAAACATAGAAACAGAGACTAGAATGGTGTTTGCCAGGGACTGGGGGATGTGAGGGTGGCATAGGGGCACAAGGGAAATGTGGGTTAAAGAGTACAAATGTCCAGTAATAAGATGAATAAGTTCTCACAGTCTAATGCACAGCATAATCATAGTTAATAATACTATATTATAGGATTGAAAATTTCTGAGATCTTAAATGTTCTTACTGTAACAGGGGATCCCCTGCTCCAGAAATGGTGGAGGGGTTAGATTGTGCCAGCACTGGCACTTGAGGTAGGCTCACTCTGGTTGCCCAAACAGAATGATCACCCAGGCAATGAGGACATGCATGCTGGACATGCAGGAGATTCTGGGGGAGTTGTTAAAAGGAAAGTACATGAAAATATCACTCTCTTGGATTCAGTTTTTTTTCCCAGCTGCTGGGAGGGCTGGAGTTCCTGGGATCTAGGCCCACATACCACTCCCCAAGCACTCCTGGACCATCCTGGCCAGGAGTGTTGCAGGTACTAGGCTGGTAAGAGGGGAGGGAGGAGGCTTGGGATGGGGCGGATGGGGATACCAGGAGGTGGTTGTGGCTTGGTGACAAGCCCCGTGCCATTTTCCCACACAGGAAGTTTCAGGAAGCCATCAGCAGTGGCCACTGGTCTTCCCCCAGCATACTCCTCTGTTGGGGGGTCACCTATTAGTGGAAGTCATCTGCCCACTAACAGCATACACATCTGGGGTGCCCCATCAGTAGTGGCCACACACCCGCTGTCTGCACTCCTCCCAGGAGAAGGCCCCACCAGTGGTGGCCACCTACCCACCTCCAGTGCAGTCATGTCAATGAGAGGCCCCATGCCCCTCCTCTGTGGGTCAGTGTCTCGCTGCCTGGAAGCCACCATGGCAGCCTCCAGACTGCTTGTCCACACACTCCTCCAGAATGGGCCCCAACAATGGCAATTCCTGTCATAGTCATGGCTGCTACTCTACCTCCTCCAGCCCAGGAAGGTCCTTGGACCCACTGCACTAATGGGTGGGCCAGGACTTAGAAGACTACCAGAGGGCAGTGGCCAAATGAAGAGGACTGCATGCCACAAGTAGGACACCTAGACTTACAGACTCTGAAGGATGAAAAGAATGGTGCTTTTATTGGGAAGAGAGGTTCCTGATGCAACCTTGAACTGAGCTGGCAGAGTGATTTTTTTTAGGTGGTTTAAAGGAAGCAGGCTGTGAGGCAGAAACCTGCCATTATTTTAAGCTATATATATACTTTGTAAAATAGCAGCAAATATTTATTTACTGTCATTTTTAATTATAGTTTCCCATCACTATTTAGTCCCTTTATTCCCATCCCCCATCAATCACCACCCTGTTGTCCATGCCCACGAGTCCTTTTTCCTTGATCCCTCCACCCTCTGACCTTCCCAGTTGCTGTCATCCTGTTTTCTATCTGGGTCCATTTCTATTTTGCTTCTTAGTTCAGTTTGTTCATTAGATTCCACATATGAGTGAATTCATATGGTATTTGTCTTTCTCTGACTGGTTTATTTCACTTAGCATAATGTTCTCTAGTTGTCCATCAGTAGATCAGTGGATAAAACAATGGGTCCCCGGCTGGTGCAGCTCAGTGGATTGAGCATGGGCCTGTGAACCAAAGGGCTACCAGTTCGATTCCAAGTCAGGGTACATGCCTGTGTTGTGGGCCAGGTCCCCAGTAGGGGGTGTGCAAGAGGCAACCATGCATTGATGTTTCTCTCCCTGTCTTTCTCACTCCCTTCCCCTCTCTCTAAAAATAAATAAATAAAATATTTCATGAACTTTAAAGGGAAAGAAAACCAACTATGGGACATTTACACAACAGAATACTACTCAGCCATAAACAAAAGAAGAAAATTTAAGCCTTTGCGACAGTTCAGATAGACCTCAAACCATATATACTTTAAATAAAGTATTCCTTTTCCTTTCTACTGGACTCTGTCTCCTGATTTTTTGTCCATGGGTGAGGAGCAGTTGGGCCTCACTGGTTGTTCTGTAACAACACTAGGCTGTCAGGTAACAATAGTGGCACCTAATGTGGTGTCCTAGCTGCTCTTGGCAGGTCGACTCTTCTAAGAAGTGGTACTTTGCAGTTTCCCAGTTGCTGGGAATTTCTTCGCATGCCTTCTAGACGTGTCAGCTGCTTAAACACACTTGGAAGATGGGGAAAAATGGGTCTGTAAAGGAAACAGACTCTGGGGACGAGGAAGGATCACCTGAGTTTTGGGGTTTTGAACTGGGGTCTGGGTAAGGACTAGCTGAGCTTTAGGAATGTTATTAGTTGGGGGCTACTGTTTGCAAGATTGGTTGGTAGAAGTCTTGCTTTTGAGCACTCATTTGGAATAATGGAGTTATGGGTTCAAGTTTTGCTTATATATTCACAGTTCACCTGTGTTCTTTCAGTCATAGTTTTAGGCTTATATGTCCAGGCCAATAGGGGCCACTCTGGGTTGGTACCTGGAGGAAGCCCACTGATTAGAATTTTATCAGACTGGGGTACATACAGCCATTATACAGTGCCCAAAGAAGTATTGGCTTATTATTGTAATACTGTATGGCCTATGTACATTTTGGATTATGCAGAAAGTTGGGCCATGGATGGCTCCCTAGATTACTGTACTGCTATGTGACTGGAACAGTATTGCCAACAATTCACAAATGGGATGGAATCCATTATGTCAAGGCATTTATGTCATTGCATAACAGGAATTCATCAGATTCAGAGGTCTACTTGATGGTGCAGAGAATAGAAGGGGCTTTGAAACCTCTCCCTGATAGTACACAGGAATAAAAGGAGAATGATGAAATAACCTCATTAATGCCTGAACCCAAGGGACACAAGGTTCATAGCAGAAGGACCTCCTCTGTCACCACCCACTGCTAGTTACCTTGAAATAGGGCCCGTGGAGCCAATGGTTCCACTCTCGTATGATAAGGATGATTCTCCCCCTCAAAGACCCATCAGGGCAACAATTTGGCTAGGGAGCCTCCCTTTCCAGAGTAATGCAGTTTCCTTTAAGGTGATGCCCTATAGGTGGAGTAACTGAGGAAGACCAGTTCACTGGCTACTATTGGCTCATACGCCATTCTCCATGACAGACTTACTGAATTGGGAGAATCCCAACCCCTCATATACAGAGGATCCTCACAGAATGGCAGATCTTATCATCTCAATTTTTGCCACTCATTAAAACTGGGCAGATGTATGGGCTATCTTTAGGATCTTATTAACCACAGATGAGAGATAGCTGGTTATAAATAAGGCAAATGAAGAGGTCCAACATCTCCACTAAGAGAATCCCAATGGGACCCCCACCCACCCAGTTGGGACAATCCCCTTGAGAGAGCCTGACTGGAAACCCAATAGTTGGCACCTGGTCTTTCTGGAACATTACAGAAAATGAATACTGGAAGGGCTTTAGGAAGAAGTACCCAAACAAAAGAACTTGAATATGATACAGGTCCTTCATCAAAAGCCAGATCAAGGCACTTGTGAATTTTTAAAGATCTATCAGACCTATAGAAAGCATACATATGTGATCTACAGGCACCAGAGAATGTGTGGATGGTGAACATGACTTTTTTTGTGAAAAATGTCCCACATATCTGAAAGAAACTCCAGCTGGGAATTGGTAATGAATTTCTCTCAGCTGGTAGACATAGCCTTTAAAGCATACAATGCCCAGGAAGCAAAAAAGATAAAGCAGGCCAGGGTATTCTTAGAAACAAGGTAGCAAGGCCATAAGAAGTGGGAACCTAAAGGGAAAAAGGTAGTCCTACTAGGTTAGAATCAGTGTTGCTATTGCACAGAGGCAGGCCACTGGAGAAAAGAGTGTTCAAAACTCAAAAGGGAATATAGAGATGAAAACCCTCACCAAGAAATGCTAAAACATTGAAGGGGGGTCTGATGTTGAATGAGGAGGCCCAGGGGCTCTGTTAGACATCTCCTAACCTATTACTATTTCCCCAGAGGGGTCCCAGGTACAGTTGATGGTAGGGAATAAGCTAATAGATTTTCATATAGCTATGGAAGCTACATAGTCAGTGCCGAATACAAAAGTAACCAAGGAAAGTCAGCTACAGTAACAGTTACCGAGGTGACTGGACGATTACAAAAGCAGGCATTCCTTCAACCCCTAGAATGCCAGCTTGGGGATCAAAAGATTGCACATAATTTTTTCTACATTCCAGACTGCCCTATTCCACTGCTGAACTGAGATTTACTTTGCAAATTGGACACACAAATAAATTTTTCTCGTCAGAAGCAGCAGCTATGTAGATTTCCCACTGAAGCATGCCCTCCAGCTCCAGGAACTTCTGACTTGCCAGGAATGTTCAGAGGTGAATTCTTCCCACTTCAGATCTATGAGCAGGTCGACTGAACCATTTGGGTTGATGGACCCCCAGGTAAACTAGCTAACATCCAACCCATAAAAGTTAACCTAAAAGAAGGGGCATGGATCCCACAGAAGAAATAGTACCCCCTCAAAAAGAGGCTTTAGAAGGGATTCAACCACTGTTGCAGAAGTTCTTAAAGGCAGGACTAATTTAGTCATGCCAGTCTTCCTATAACACTCAGATATATGCCATAAACAATCCTAAGACAGAATGTGTCCCAGCAAAAAAGGGAGTACAATATAAAGGTTTATTCCCATTCAAGGACTGGCAAGTGGACCTTATGCAAATGCCTAAAACCAGAGGGAATTTCAATTTTTAAATAGTTTTTGTGGACACTTTTTCTGGATGGGTAGAGGCATACCCTACTAAAACTGAAATGGTAATTGAGTAGTGAAACTTCCACTTAAAAAAATAATTCCTAAGTTTGGACTTCCTCACAGCATTCAGCATGACAGTGGGCCACTGTTCACTTCAGAGATCTCCCAAAGAGTTGGAGAGGTACTGGAAATAAGATGGAAACACATGCATCTTGGAGACCTCAATCAATGAGAAAGACTGAGAAAATGAAACACACAATAAAGATCCTGACAAAAATATACCAGGAAACATTAGCAATGGGATTAGGCACTTCTCATTGCTTGGCTTCAGATTAGGGTAGCACCCAGAAATGGGCTTAAGCCTTTTTGAAATAGTTTATGGGTGACCCTTCTAAATCTTGGTTCTGGGGGTACTTTCCCACCTTCAGATTTGGAGCACAAGTCAAAAAAAAAAGCAATATGTGCAATATTTAGGGCAAAAACTAATCATTCTGCACCAGTTTGCTCATTGCATGTCTGCCTACCCATCTGAGGAGCCCTTCCCACATAACAGCTAGGGGATCTACTCTTACTAAATACTTGGAAGACTGAAGTACTTGGATATCATTTAGCTGACCAATGAATTGGTCCCTATGACATCCTACTGACAATGCACTCTTCTCTAAAGCTTGCAGTAATTAAGTCTTGGATCCATCACACATGAAGAAAACAGGCACCACCTGAGAATTTGAACCCTGCCACTGTGGCTGATGCTGAGAGGAAAGCTGGACCTGCACTCCAGAAGGAGATTTAAAATTTCTTTTTTTGGAAGCAGACAGCAAGCCCCAATGTACGGTGACAACATTCCTTTACTTTATTTATGTGTTTGCAAATCTAGGAACATTTGGCTGCTTTACACTGAG
>PVJD01011777.1:0-44022 GCA_004026545.1 Mormoops blainvillei | reverse complement strand
GGATGGGAGTGTGGTCAGCAGAGATGCTGCGTTGAGGGGAGGGCAAAGGGAACGAGAGGCAGGCAAAGGTTTGCGACAGTGACCATCTAAGAACCTTAGGTGTGGCAGTAATGAATGACACGTCCTCCCCACTCCCATGGAAATAAGTAGTCCAGCACCAGGGTAGGAACAGCAGTGGGTGGAGTGGAGGGGGGTCATTTTTAAAGAAGCACCCAGGCTCACTTACTTGGTGTGACCATCACTTGGGTCCCCTTCCCAAAAGTGACTCTGTCGTTTCCATAGTCACACTGTTGGTAACTGCATTACAAAAAGGTCCGAGTTTTCCCCACCCTGTAATGGAGGACACCCTTCCCCCCCAACACACATACACTGTAGCTCTAAAAGCTGGGAACCTGGAAACCTGAAAAGGCTGATCCTAATGTAATGGACGGTGTGGGGACTTGAAGGAGACTCCCTCACCCTTGGAGCAGCACCGGCCCCCATGCTATCCAGTGGCCTCCATTTTCCTCATTACTGCTATCAAGAAACACAGCCTCTGGCCTTTCCCCTCCAGGTCAAACGGACCCTCTGCAAAACTGAAGAACCTGCCTCCCACAGAGGCCGCGTAGGTGTGAGTAATTCTAAAGACACCAGGCAGCAGGTGGGCATTTCTCCACCTCAGCTGCCATGCCTGACAAGAAGATACCATTTTCTTTGGGACGTATGCAAAAATGTACTTTTCCCTTTCCCAGAAAGAGCAGGAGAAATAGCATTTCCAGCACGGCGTGCTGGGTCACAGGCCACCGACGAGCCCCGGCGTGACTCAGTCACTGTGTCTTCTTGGGCTGAGCTACAACCGTCCAGCCCTGGTGATTCGCTCCTGTTTCTAGTCTCACCTCGCTCAAGGTTGCTTCCTGTAACAAGCGGGCTTTTTGTCCTTAAGAAAGTCAACCCTCTTAGCCTGTGACAGACTTAACTCCTTTTCTAGAAATGCACGGGGGGACTGTGCTTGCCCTCTGCCCGGGAGTGTGGGTTGTGCACTGTCACCGCTGTCCTGCCCCCAGCCCGCAGGGCTCCCTGCCAGTCCCCAGGTCCCTTGCAGGGTGAAACACAGCACCCACCTTAGCTCATTCACATGTAAGTTGTTCTGTTTCTCTGACAGAACTGGAGGTTCTTGAGAGCAGGAGCATTATCTAAGCTTCTACTTGTCTTTGTTTATTTCTTTTTTTTTTTAAAACCAACTATGATCTCTGGCTTGTTGACGATACTCAGTAATCATTTAATGAGTTAAACCGACTTTTACTGTGCATAATTATTAGGACAGGGAGGCCCGTTTTGGGAGAGATTAAAAGCTAAGTATACTTTGGTAAACGTGAGCTGCAAGATCTAAATGCTTAGGCAGAGCAAAACCGAGGCAGTATTTCTGAGCGAGAAAATCAGGAGGCGGTATAAGACCCAGCACATTGTGAGGTTCATATGGAGCCACGGCAAAGAGGGGGAGACTGCGTGATCAAGGAAGGTCTTAGGCTCCAAAGCAAACACAATATTTTTCTTCTGATACCTTGACATCAATTTTCCTTAAAGGGTAAAGAGAATAATAATGCGGAAAATATATATTCCAAGTTAGCAGCATTGATGTTCGATAATAACAAAGCAGTAGTAGTCATGATAACGATGAGAATATTCTGTTTTAGATCCTGCTAAATGCTACCTATAAAAATGTAAATCCAGCATTGGATATGCATTTCTGGAGATCTGACTTACTTGGGATGATCAAAAGTTGGGTGCCAGTTCCAAATACAAGTTTCTGAAATCCTGTATTCACACCCTGAAACGCCTCTATACAGAATGGTGCCCTGTGGCTGGGCCGTAGCCTGGGATTCCTAAGTCACACAGAAGGTAGTTACTAAGTGGGTTCCTGTGCCTCTGTGCACGTACCCAAGTGGAAGGACGCGTATAATTTAACTATTTAAACTTCACTTTCCTGAGACCATTGGAAGATGACAAGGAATAAGAACCCGATAGAAGATCCTGCTTTGTGTAGATAGAGTGGATCATATAAAAAAAAATCATAAGCATTCAGATTAAAAAGCCATTCATATAATTACAGTGTTTCAGCTCTAGAACCTGGAGTAGTGTACCCATCCACACTTTCTAAGTGTTCAGTGCATGTTTCCAGCGTGACTGATGCTCACGGATTCTATATAACGCAGCATTATCACAGCCAACTTAGCTCCTTGATCGAATAGCAGACAAAACCATGGGGCGGGGAAAACCAGTGAAGGTAGAGGTCCCCCATTCTAAGACAAATGAGGTTATCCATGGAACTTACTTGCTTTAACAAATAGTCTTGTTCCTGTCCCCCAAAAAACTTTGAAGCCTCCAGTATTTCTCACTGTGGTTTGCGTTATGACAAAATGGGCCATTTCCTTCTCTTTCTGTTTTTATATGACAGCTGGGGATCTGGCCCAGGGAGCAGATGGGTGGTTGCTAATAATAAGAGCACTTGTTTATGTTCCCCTAATAAAACCCATTTGTTTTTTTCCCCCCTTGAACATACCTCACACCTCCTATCTACCGGCAGGTCAGTTCACCAAACAGTAGCCACTACTCTGTGAGACCCAGGGACCAGGATCCCCTGGTTTTGGTCTCAGCCCCCAGCCCTGGTTCTCACTGCCCTTACGATATTAGACAATTCAACCAAGCCATTTGGGGCATAATTTTCTTATTAGAAAAATAAAGAAGTTTGAATAAGATGATTTCTAAGCTCCCCTTCAGAGCTAAAATTCTATGATGCGGCAATGCCCAAAGTGCCCTCAGTGTTGCATTTTTTTTATAACTCACAAACGAGACAGACACTTAAAGATCAGTCACGTGGGTGACGGGTCCGCTTGGGGAAAATACCAGAAACAGTGAGGGAAAGGGAAAACCCGAGCAAGGGAGCGGCTGCTGCCAGCCCCCTCTGTCTTTTCCAAATCGGGGTGAATGCCCCCAGCAGTCCCTGAACTTCTCATTTCTTCATTAAAAGGGGATGAGAATCCTCTGGACACTGGAGGCATTCAAGTCAAGATTTCCCAAAGCTCCTTCTCCAAGTCATGGCAATGTCTAAGAACACGAAAGGCAAATTCCTTGCATTTCCCTCCTCACTGTGACAGGCATCACCTCTCATTTCTGCATAAGCCCTGGCCAGGGGTCTGTGACATAATGTGGTGGGAAGAGAGAGGCTCTGGGATCAGGCAGGCAGACTCTGGTTTGAATCTCGACCCAGGCACTTACTGCTCCTGGGATCTTGGACAATTATTTCTCTGACCCTCAGTTTCCTCTTCTGTAAAATAGGGACACTGCCCCTTGACCCAGAGAGTTGTTTAAAGACAAACCATGCCATACATTATACATATGTTTATCATTTCTGTTAAGCTAGATTATTGACTAATGAGGTTGTTTCCTTAGGATTATAGAATTTGTTTATGAACTAGCCATGAGAACCTGTGCCCTCGGATCATAAACTCCAGGGTGGTACAGGAGGGTGATCCCAGGAGCGCAGGTTTTGAGTGCTTTGACCTCATCTCACCCTGGAAGAGTATGAGGTACACGGCAGGGTGATGTCTGGTTCGGCGTCACGTTGCCAGTTGGGACCAAATCAAATCTAAGACTACACAGAAACCAGGAGCCCTGGGATCTTTTCTCTGCACTTCACTGCCTCTTCTTGAACTGTGTTCTGTGTAAAGAGACACAGCCTCGAAAGTGAACTGGGTATGGCTTATTTGGGGCATGGATCAAATGACCTTGAATATTCTCCCCACAATGTGTCTCTGAATCAATGGCAGTGGAGGTAGAAAGGGTCTATTAGTTCATGGCCAGGCAATTTTCTGCTCTTCTAGCTTTTTCCCTTTATCAGGCTCCATTTAGCTCAATTCTAGTGCTAAAAGCTCCAGTATTGGACAGAGCTCTGTTAGCCTCATATCATGGGAAAAATCTTAATTGTTTGCTAACTTGTACCCCAAGGAAAATATACTCATATAGTCTCTGAATACTTTCACTAATTTATCTGGGTACTACTATTCTTAATACTTCAAAACTAGATAATAGTTAATTGTAAATAACATACAAATGACAAAAACAAAACCTCCTTTTCTCCCATTCATCATCACCAGAATGCATTTTGGGACCAGAGAATCTTGCACTTACTCAGTTCCACTTTTAGCCGGGTGCCTCTCCCAAAGGTGAGTTTGTTTGTTCCTCCCATGAGTCCCACAGTGTCTGATGCCTCACAATAAACTCCCTTCTGTCACTTCACCTCTTTTCCTGGTTTACCTAATGAGTTGGGAAACACTCAAGGTTCAATATAGCTATTTGACTTATTCATATGAGAAAATAGCTCTCCCCATGACCCCAAATGGAATAAATTCATAGGCTGTTGGTGCCAGGAGAGCAGAAAGGTCATCCAGATCTACTTCCCAATTTACGGGTGAGAAAATTGAGGCCCAGAGGCAAGAGATCTGCACTAGGAACACTGCTAGCTGTCGGCAGAGGCCAAAACGTGCCGATTTGATTCTCAATCTGGCGTTTTTCCCTCTCAACCACACACTGAATGTATGGCATTTACTTTATCTTCTTCCCTCTTTTGTTTGGAAACTTGATTTCTTTGGGTTTTTGATTTCAATTAAACAAGCATTATTTGATCAAGTACTTCCTTTGTAAAAGGATCATATTAGACAGTTGATGGGATATACGAAGAGACTCTGTTCTCAAGGAACTTTCAGTTTTAATAGGCAGATCTTCTCAGTAACAAAAGATTTCCGTAGCTGCACATGCCATGGACTGTCCACAACACCACGCCTAAGCCTGGGACATAGAGGGTACAAGGAATGGGAGGGAATCCTGGGGAGAGACTGCAGCCCAGGATCTACACAGGAAGCCAGGCTATTTCTGGAAAAACCAGGCTTACCTTACTCATCTAGGATGTTAGTCTCCATTCTGAGCCAGGGAGTTAGTTTTACTGTTATTTCCAAATTTTCTGTTAGCTATTTTCATTTAATAAAGCCCTCCATGAAGGCTCAACCTTAAATTTCAAGGTCAATGGATGAAGCAAGGTCGATGCATCCATAAGGGGAAAACACAGTGAGAACAGGGAGATGCCTTAAATCACATAAGGGGAAAACTAGGGTGGGATGGGGTCAACGTTTACCTGGAGAGACAAGAAGCACAGTGCCCTTTCCAAAGGTGACTTTGTTGTATCCTGAGTTCACACCGTAGCAACCCCTCATACAAAAACATCCTGCAGTGTTGGGCTTAGCAACCTCTCAACTACTTAGGGCAGAGGGAAAAAAAACACTCCGTCATTTATGGGTGACCCATTATGTATCAAGCTGGTTAACAATCTTCATATGTTATATTACTTCATTTGGGCCACAGCTACAACAGCTGTGCCATGAGCTTAGCTATTATTACCCCCATTTTAAAAATGAAGAACAGGTGATGTGAAGCTAAGCCAGTTGAACCAGCACTGCTACCAAAGACACAAACAGCCTAGAGGCATGAGACAGATAAATAGGTACAGGATAGAGAAGTCTTAGGAGGAGTTATGGGAGAAGAATCCTCTTTCGTATTACTACTAGAATGAAATTGCATCTGTATTGCATATGTATATATAATTATTTTGCTAGAACCAGACATCGAAACTCTAGCAATAGTGAGCCCCCCAAATTCCAGCTCATACTCTGTTACATAATCATCGGTTGAGAGGTGAAGACATTTTATCCTCCATCTTTCTGTCATTCCTCTGATACCCCACTTACCAGGCCTGACCAGCAGTCTAGTCCCACTCCCGAAGATCCATTTATAGCCTGCACTATTCCCACAGTGTTTCTTAGTCAGCCAAAAACACCCACAAGCCCACACATCCTTCTCATACCTGAGACTAAGAGATATGGCCTTTCACCTACAAAGCAGGCTACGTCTTAACTTTCTTTTTGCATTTCACACAGCACACAGGCCATTTGCCTCAAATCCGGGTATTTATTGGGCAACAGTTAAAATGAAGTCCTTCCCCACATCTCTGGGTCTATCACCACCAAACTCATGGTTTTCAGGTCTATTTACCCAACAGATATTTCTAGTCCTTCCATTATAGTTATCAGTTTTTAGATTCTTGCCATAGTGTCTCTCCTGATTTTGACTTCCATTAGCTGCAGACTTCACAGAATAGGGTGCAGGTCACCATGGGTGACAGCTTCCTGTCCCCCCAGCCAACTTGTTCTGCAGACTTGGTGGTAGCCTTGTTACCAACTCAAGTCCTGTTCTGTCCCCAAAGCCAGGTGTCCCTCTGATTAGAGGACATCCAGTCTGCTTCAGGTGTGGTGAAAAACAAAACAAAACACCCTACTACTTCCCATTGGCCTTATGGGTAATGATTAGGTTTTCTTTTCTATTAAGAAAGAACACAACTTGGATGGAAGAATATTATTAGTATGTTACAGATAGATAAGGGAGCCTTCTATGCTCTCTTTAATCTTCTGAAAATGACTGTGAAAGACCTATTTATATTCCACTACATATTCCAAATGTTACTATCAGGGAGGAGACAACGTATGGAAGGAGAAACGCTTAGGAATTTAGACTTACTTGGGATGACTTGGAGCTTTGTTCCGGTTCCGAAGGTAACCTTTTGGTTACCCCAAATTCACACTACAGTGCAGGCCTTTACAAAATACCTTCCTATCTCCTGCCACTTTCATCTGGGTGACAGTCAAATCACTCTACTTCAGAAGAAGAGAGAGTGGTTTTAAGCAATATCTATGACTATAGAGCCACATGAAAATAGCTATTTTACTAAGAACCCACGTGTATATTCTCTTCATGTTGAATTATACTAGCTGATCTAGCCTTTTCTTTCTGTTTTGAAATCAAATAATATTTTACATATGTGTAGCATTTCATAATTTACAAAATACTTTCACATACATCAGCTTACTTTTTTCTTTAAAATAACTTACAAGGTGATAGTACATGTTGTCATTCTACAGGTGAAGAAATTGCGACCCAGATGTACTAGTCACACCAGATCTAGAAGAACTGGAAGTGTTCAGGCAAACTTCCTGCCTTCTTCCTTTAGGATCGACTCTGACTGGGCTGTTACAGCATGTTATTTTTGGTTCACCCCCTTGATTGTTTTTCTCTACAACTAGATTTTCCTTTCCTCTGTGCCATTACGTTAACATTTCTTTCTACATCAGAATGCACTTAAGTCTGCATAAACCATTAATTTCTTGACACTCGGGTCCTACAAATACTGCAGTAAGTTCAATGGGCCTCAGTAGCCACATTAAGCCTCCTACTTTAGTGACATATCACCTACTTACTGGGCTTTACTGATAATCTTGCCCCACTCCTGGAGATGAATGTGTTATAAATCACAGCACTGTGCTGCCTGACAACAATGCCTGAGCTACCTCGATAATAGATTAATGTGATTAGCATGCATCTCTCCGCCCCCATGGGAGCTCTGGCTAGGATTCCCCCCTTTTTATTACTGGAATAAGGACTAAGCCATGGAATTAAGCCTGTGCAAGCCTCTTCTCAGGGCACCATAGCAGTGATGTAGGGGAAAGCCTGAGAAGAGTACAAGTGATATTCTCTAGGCAATCCCGACACTCACGTTCTTCAGAAAGATTTGCAGAACGTCACCCAGTAATCTTGTTTTACCAGCCAAAGGATATTAGCTTTGATCCCCCTTTTTACTCAGGCATCAAGTACACACAACCTCATTTTACAAGTGTTTAGCAGATTGCTCCTCTTCACAGGGAATCTTTCCTTCTTTTATCACTTTTAATGTATTTACACATTTTGGGGAGCATGGAGTGAAACGTGGGATATAGTCGGAGTACTAGAGATGGGGGGAGAGCATCCTTGTTTTTTCATTTTGTTTCAGTGGCTTTCATTACTAAACTCCAGTACCCTTTGAGTTAAAAAATAAGGTGACATTTAGTCACCTGTGCAATATAAGACTGCAGGATAAGTACAAGCATTATGATCAGTAATAACCAGGTACTTACTGGGACTCACAGATACGGTGGTTCCCTTTCCAAAGATCAATTTATTTCCTGCCAGGTAGGCACAGTGAAATGAAGCCTTGCAAATACCGCCTGCATCCACTTACTCAGTCCACCTTGTGTGTAGCTATAAACAACGGAAATGCATTATGTCCTTGCTCTGGTAAGGAACTCAGTGGGCTTTCCATGTTTGGGTGTGCAATAACAAAGGCCTTCTTCTCTGTTAATTCATGAGAAGGAGGACAGATGGTGGTAGATCCTTCGCTCATGCAGCTATTCACTGGACACCTCTGTATCTGAGGCACTGCACTAGGCACAGGGGTTAGAGCAGACTGCCACTCGGACACTGTCCTTGTCCTCGTGGTGCTTACAGTCTAGGGGTAGGCACATATGAACAAATACATAGATTATATAGTGTCAGGCAATGAAACTGCATAAATAAAATCAGGCTGGGTAATAGGATAGAGAACCACAGGCAGCAGCTGGATTTGGTGGCTTGTTGTATTGGCTGGGCAGGAAAGGTCTCTCTGAGGACGTGGGGTTTGAAGTGAAGTCCAAGCATGGAGGAATTTAATCCTGATCTCCACTTACAGAGAAGCAAGTCGAGGCCCCGAAAGATCAAAGCCTGGCTCCAAATCATATAATATCAACCTCGAACATGGACGCTTAGACCATGCCTTCTCTCTGCTGAAGTACTAGACCTAGTTCTACCATGTAAATTTCTGGTTAGAAAAGATAAAGGGAAACAGGGATTCCCTTAAACTGACTCTGGGATGTTATCTGGGTAATTGGAAACTGTGGCACTGGCTCCTGAGGCATCGTTAGCCAGCTCAGTAGGGAAACAGAATGGACAAAGTCTCCTCACTCAGTGGCCAGCTTGACCAGGAAAACCTACTCCGAGATGCCAGCACCTCCCCTTCCAGTTGCCACCCTCTTGCAAACAATGCCTGCCATTACCTAGCACGGTGATGTCTTACAGTGAAGACGGGGAGGGCACGGGGAGCACGCTGCTCACAGTTAAATCTGAACACATCCAGGACATTGGGCAGTTCACTTGGATTTCCAAAGATGCCTGTTAGAGGTCCTGATAATTACCTGAATTCAGAATTCATGGCAATACTTACTAAGATCCACTTTTAACAGGGTCCCCCTTCCAAAAATCAGCTTCTGGGCACTCGAAGACCCCACAGTGATCTATTTTCCCACAAAAACCAAAGGGTACTTTATTTTAAAGCACAGGAAGCATCTCAGGATTCCCTCATTTGGTTGAAACCCAGTTCAACATTAAGCACACATTTAGATAAACTCAAGAAAAGCCTTAAACTCACATACCCTTTGGAATGGTAGGAAACCTCAGAAACCATTTACTATAAGCTTCCAACCTCATAAGTTTCCCTCCTAGGCAATCTCATGTCTTGGACAATCTCCAGGGACAGCCTGGGTCGGTCACCAATTTTCATGTTCTTTTTTTTCATAATTAGAAAGTTACACCTAATTTTCAAATTCAACACTTCCTCTGCCATAGCTGAAGTTCATTAAGCTTGCTCAAGCTCAAGTTTACCCTCCTATGAAATCTCTCATGAAATCTAACTTTTCAAAAATTATGAATCATTAGACGGCCAAAACTTTTCAAAGAGATTTCACACATATTATCTTACTTGAGTCTCACAAAATCCTACCGAGCTGGAATTATAATCTCCATGTTATAGGCCAACTGAGGCACAGAAAGCTGAGTGGCCTTCCCATTGCCATGTGGTTGGTCTATGGCTGAGCCCGGTCCACAGAGCCCTTTGGCTCCTAGCCGTAACCATTTATTTTGTACATGTTTATGTACTGATTATGTCACCTTGCCTTTCAAGTATCCTTCCCTTCCTTATTCCTTTCTTTAATTAAAAAAAACACACAATATCATCAAAATAAAAACAATAACTTCTCCCCCAGCCTCCCCCCAAACACACAACAAACCCAAACAAACCTCCCGCTCCTCGTTTTCAGAGCAATGCTTTTTTAATGCTCACACGCTCTCTGTGAGCCAGGAGATAAGAGTTACCAATATTTCAGTTGCATTAATAGGGAAAAATAAGGGCCAGAGGAGATAAATCAGAATGATGGTTACAGAGGCTGCAGCCTCTTAGAAAATGTTGACTCTCAGAAAACCTGGGTCTTTGCCCTTCTCTTGTGGCCGTGTTCAAATCACTTAAATACTCTGCATAGAGAGAATCGCGTAAGAGATGTGAAGAAATAAGGGAAGTCCCTTAATTATGTTCCTTCCCTTAAGATGACAGAACCTAAGAAATATCAAAATAGCAATGTCCTTTACCCACACTGAATTTGTACAGACACACATGCTTATGCATAAGAGCAACACCAAACATTTTAAAGGCAGGTCTGAGACGGATTAATTTGGGCCAACACAACATACTCATTTTAAAATTGTTGACCAGGCTCCTGCTTCAATGTTGGAAACAGAACAGTAGCTTAAGCCCCGGTACTCACTTGACTTGACTAATACCCTGGTTCCTCCTCCAAAAGTTAGCTTGGTCCCTGCGATGTTAACCACAGTGATTTGAGGCCCAGCAAAAAGCACAGGGACCAAGGAGATCACACTCTGTAGTTTCCTGACAAAGGACCTGTCCTATGGCCTTGGTAAAGTGGAGGGGTGTTATTTAGGGTAATCCTGCCTCCTAGCACTGTACCCGCTTTATAGAGCTGGAATGCTCGTAAGTTGACACATATTTAATTTAAACCCTCTCATGTATTTACTTACTTCTCTGCTTTGGCTGTTTGGACCTAAATCTGTGAGTGAGGTTAATAGCTCTCAACCATAACTTCATTCAGGGGTCCATTGGCCATTTTTAACCCACAAAGGACACGGAGAACTGGAAGCCCTATAAGCTGAAGGAACTGTCAAGGTCAGGCTGTTCATGTATCCAGAGGGGAAATGCGGATGAACACGTGCATCCCTGGCATGAACCCTGTTAGGTTCTCCATATTCATGTTAGTGCCAGGGAAAGCTCCAAAGAAAGGAAGGATACTTTAGTCCTGGGTTCAGCCAGGCCCTCTCAGCTGCTGTACACTGGCATCGGCTGTACTTTCCTTGGTACAAGCCCAGTCTGAGACTCTCTCCAGCTATCCCAGAGCCCATCCGTTGATGGGGCTAGTACCAAGACAGAGGGTGAGGAGGCTCCCTGAGGAAAGCTCACAGGGTACGAAGCAGTGATCATTATTGACAAGAAAGGACTGTAATAGTCAGTGGGGCATCTAACAGGGAGATGGCCCGAAATTACAGGACTCAAGACAAAGAAACCTTGCAAATCCGTCCCCCAGTTTGGTATGCCTATTTTGGGTGGAGAGCCAAATCCTTCTTCACGTGTTGGGAATAGGACAGAGTGGGCCCCTCAGGATGCCTCATGTGCTCTAGTGGGACTGTCCTTTGCTTTTGGTGAGATGCACACAATCTCCTCTCAGATCATCAGGTTCTTAAAAGGGGCCCTAGGTTGTCTTGACCTTCCTTCCACTTAGCCATCCTAGGCTACTTAGGAAAGAAGGCCTTCCAGGAGAGGCGGGGCAATAAACATATTCCCTTAATTTTAAGACTAAGGGAATTTATTCATCTCCCTTTTCCATTTCTTTACAATAACATTTCCCTGGAGTAAAAACAGCCCACTCACCAGGCCACACAGTTAGCTGAGTTCCTCTTCCAAAGTACAGCTTTCCCACGCTTGAACCTCTGTATACACAGTGCGGGCGCCCTTTATGTAAACCTGGTCCTACTGCTCTCTATCAGCCCCTTACCTGCCCTGGGGATAAGGCTGAAAATTCACCTCCATCCTCCCGAAGTGGTTTTAAGGCTTATTCTTGAGCAGCTAGCTGTCACAGCGGGACAGCCAGTCCTCAGAGGCTATCTCTTAGGGGACAATTGGTCTGTGGTGACAATAGCCTTCCTACCTTCAGGGGCCCCCTCCCATCAGAAAGCAATTACCAGTCCCTTTGAAAGTGTTTAAATTGGAAGGAACTTTGCTTCCCTGGCCCTATTTCTCAGTATAAAAGGCTGCTCACTTACTGGGATTGACGTTAACATTTGGCTCCCTTCCCTAGGCTGAACTTGTGAAAACTTTGACAGACTAGATCTGTCCTCTGCAGAATCACCTCATTTTCCTCATTCAACCTCTGGTCCTCCCTCCAGGCCTTCCCCTTCTCTCTTCTTTCTTTTCTTTCTTCTTGACATCCCCTTTTATTTTTTCCATATACTGCACTGGGAAATCATACCCCACCATCTCCTAGGCGTAAAAACCGCAAGTAAGCTTTAGCTCATGAATAATTTGATGACCTATTTCTTGGGCTATCAAAATAATAAAAATAAAAGAAACAGATCTGAGCTCACCTTTTTATCCTCTAGGCTTGAGTCATGGGATCTTAGCACTTAGAGTTAAAAGGGAGCCTAGAGATAATTCAGTTCAATATCTAAAATGGCACAGAAATCCCTTCTCTAACAGCCAGTGATTCGCCTCGAGGACCCTGCGTGATGATCTCTGAGGAAAGAGAGTTCTGCCCTTCACTGAGCAGCCTTTCCGCTGCAGTCGGCTCTACTTGTTCAAAAAGGTTCCACAGAAGGCTGAGACACGTCTCCTTTCACCCAAGGTTTTGACTTTGCCTTCTGTACTAACCCCTTCCTCGACTACACGGCAGTGTTTTAAGTGGTTGAAAAGAGTTACATCTCATCTTAGCACAGTCCAGTGATACTCTCTCTCCCTATGTTTAGGGATCTGAGATAATTTCAGATAGTTAGCTTGGTTTTTATCTGAGTGCGAAGCCTGCACCGCGCCCCCCAAATTTATCACCGTGAAGGCGTACCGGAGGAGGAGAGCATCCCTGGGGTAGAAGGGGAGCTGAGGAAGACACGGGAGGTAGAATAGTTACGGTCCTCATGCAAACTGGGGCAGTATTTTGGAATTTAGGGACTGACCGTTGTGCCTCCCGGGTGGAATTGCTCGTCATTGTACCCACCATTTTGCTTTTAAAATGATTCTGGCTTTTTCCCTTTTTACTTACTTGCTCTTACAGTAACTGTGGTTCCTGCTCCAAAGACGAGCTGGTAGTTATTAGACCCACAGTGCGAGGCCTTCCTACACAAACCTCGTGAGCACAGGGCTGAGTGGGCGAGGACACAGGCAGGCTGCGCCTAGGCCCAGCTCTGTCCCTCTGTGCTTGGAGCCCTTAGCTAACTAACACAGTTTCTTCATCTGTCAGAGTGGGGATGATAATATCTACCCCAGAGGACTGTTAAGAAGGTTAAATGAATTCAAGTATGACAGGCATTTACATAGTACTTTGCACATAGTAAGTGTTCAATAAATGTTAGTTATTAGATTATCAAGTTTACCTGATTCTTTTCATCTTTTAAAGATATGTATAATTTTAATTTGTCATATCTCATCTCTGAAATCTTGAACATTCATACGCATTTTAAATTATATCCAAATACTCTTTTGTCAACTAGTAAAATAGCCATAGTTAAAACTTGGGAATTGCCCTTACGTTGGATAACATCCCAAGAGGATGGTTGGCAGTTTCAGAATATTGACTGAATCATAGGATATGTTTACAACGTATTATATCTGTTGAAGAGACATATGAACAAGGAATAATAAAATGTTAGGGGTGGGGACCCAAAACACAAAATAGCTCAAAACAAACCCAGACTGCTAAGAAGAATTTAGGATAATATGTTGGTGACTTTTTCTTGTAGACAATGATAACTTACTTGGCTTTACTCTGAGTTTGGTCCCAGTTCCGAAGTAAAATCTGTTCGTGTTGTACACTGTGTTTACTGTCATTACGAAAAGTCTCCTTGGACTTCCTGAAAGGGAGCGGTCTTCACCAGAGATAACTAACCAAGCTAGGCCAAGACTAACCCGGCCCCCCCAGGTTTTTTGCTATTTTCTTAGAAAATTCAAGAACCAAAGTGAGAAATGAGCCAAGAAGGCACATTCATTATTAGAGACAGGCATGAAAAGGGCAACTGATTTTCTTCAGTGGTTTTATCGATCTCTTTTCTTTAGTTTTCTGCTTGGGTTCATTCTTGTGTCTTCTGTGCTCCATATACACAATATTTGAGACCAGGACACTATGAGTAAATGCTCCTTACCTTTTTCTAATTATAAACAAAAAGTCTCCTCAGGTGGACTGGTTCATGAGAAAAGTCCTTACTCTGCTTTTAGCTCCAGGGCTTTCTGGAAGCTTCTCTCCAGGAGTCTGTACCTGGGTCTGTGTTGGTGCTTAGCAACTTGACCTGAGTCTCTCTTAATGATATCCCGAACCAAGCCAACTAACTAGCTGTCTGCTGCCTGCACGATCTAAGATCACGATATCCTATCCATCTAAGTACCTACATTATATAACAAAGTGTACTTGAACATCCACGTCGACAACCCCAGCCCCTACAATGAAACTGTACATTTTTTGTTTTTGTTTTTTCTTTTTCTTTCTGTCTGCATATTCCCTTTAGCAAGGGGGAGAAAAGGTTGCCATGTTGACTGCCATTTGCAAGTCTAGATGAGACATTATTTATGAGCAAAATATTTTGCTGACAGTTTCAAGAGAAAGGAAACCTCAGTGCCAACAGTTAGACGCCCACGCAGTTTGGATTTAAACAAATCTCAACAAATGAACACAGTTATGAGAAATAAAATAGAGGTGACTGCAGTCTAAGCCAAGTAATTACAACACTTACGCAGTTTTAGAGGGCAAGGGGCTTACTTGTTCTTACTTGTGGAAATGATAAGCAGTGTGTTACAGGAATGCTTTGGTGGAAGGGCACCAAAGAGCTATAGCAACAGAACATCATTTAAATATCCTAAATAGGCACTTTTGTGTTTAGCGACTTAGGTAAAAATAAACTAGAACAGGCTAGAAAAAAAAAAAACGTAGCTGGTTAACCAGACTTGGTTTTTAGATAGTTTCTGATAAAACCATTTTGTAGCATTTTGTCTGGGTCTAGTGAAAATACTATGAGAAACAGAGGTTCCCTTTACAGAATCCGATCCTATTTTCTGGAAATTCTTCTAGGTTAAGAGATGAGTCTCCCCCCACCCCTTTTCATCAACTGCTATTCCAAACTTAGCAATAAGCCTTCTTTTTTGCTTTAGTCTTTGATAAATAACCCTCTTCCTACATTCCTCTTTTAAGAAAGCATTGTTTATGTCTCTCTTCCACTCTCAACCCCAAGACCCATTAAGTTACGGATATGCATGGTATACATTTATAGACTAACAAATAGGTGCAAAGAGTATCTAATTTGGGTGGCCTACCAGGTACAACATTCAGCTGGGTCCCAGGTCCAAAGGTCAGCTGCCAGCCTGAACCAGAAGAAACACTGTGATATGCTCAACAACAAAAACCAGATCGCATAGGTCCCGTTAGCAGAGCACAGAGGAAAGAGCTGGCAGTCCCTTCATGAACTGAGCCTGTGTCACCGTCACTCTAGGTCTGAGCTGGGATGACCAAACTGCCTGCCTACAGGTCCTCGGTAGAGCCTTCTTTGTCTTTATATTCCCACTTTCTTTTAGGGAATCTTTGCTTCCCACTCTCTGCTACAGAGTTCTGAGCATCAAATGTATGCTTTCAATATACGGGTAGAGTAAGTATATCAAGAGGTCAAACCAGTGTTCGTATCTTTTCATCTCACAAAAACCAGGACAGAGAATATTTCTCTTCTGCTCTGGGCATCACTGGGTCACACCATCAGAAAACTGCATAAATCCCTGAGTCCCCCTTAGACTCACAGCAGGAGCTAAACAAAATATAGGGCTGGTGTTATCCAGTTAATTTGACCATTAGTTCGATGTTGATAAAATAATTTTATAATGATCAAATTATCAGGGAAATTTCTAGTTCCCACTTCACTTTTGGGTCATTTCTTTTCTTATGACTAAAGTGTTTTCTGTTTTTATGTTGATTTAGCTGTTAAAAGACTTTTAAACTACAATAAAAATCAATTTTACTACTTCCTAAGGTAGGGAGGGTGGTATAAATGGGTTACGCCCAAGAGGGATCAGGGTATGGACGGTCGAATCCAAGGGATCAAATGGGACCCACTTCCAGAATGTAAGTCCCCTGAGGGCTCTAGCACACCACATTTGTTTCCTGATGGGTCCTTGGTCTGGTCTCTGAGCCTGGCATAGTGTAGATGTATGAAATATTTGTCAGGTGAGTTCTGCAGACTTTTCAAACCTCAGGTCAGGACTGTTGATAGAGACGGGTTCAGCAAACTGGAGACTTAAGTTCTGGTCCAACTCAGCCTTAGGCTGACTGTGGGGCCATGAGCAGTCCCTTCTCTTAGTCTCAGTTTCCTCATAAATGGAGACGGTCGGAAAGGATGACTTAAAGAATTCTTTCTGCTCTGTGAGGCTATGTCGTACAAATTTTTGGCCTAAAGGCTCAGAAAGAGAATGTGCCCACAGTACTTATAAGTTTTTTTTTTTTTAAAGTAATTTTCAGGCTAATCACAGTTATTTTGGATAATAATAATTATTTACATGGTTCCTTTTGTAAACGGACATAATCTTAGCCAAAGAGAGCAGTGCCTTCGAGGTTTGTTATGGAACGAGAAGTCTTGTCCGCTGATTACTGTACAAACCCGGGGCCACAAATCCTCACCAATACCCCAAGGAATCAGCCATACACTTTTAGTCCCATCACATATATTCTGGGAGCGGTTCCCAGAGACTCCCCTACACGGCCCATTGTGCACCAAGATAGTTCTGAGCCAGGGAGGCTTTTATCCCCCTTCTACTTGATGCTCATTCACCCTTTCTAAACATTCTTTATATAGTGAATAATTGGGCCTAAATCAGCCCTAAATCCACAGACACGGCTTAATCCAGGGATATACTTTTATACTTACTGGGCTTCACAGATAACTCAGTTCCCTGTCCGAAGATAAGCTTTCCTCCCTGGTTATAATTCACACTGTGTTACACGTCCTGTCAAGAACACATCCAATCTTCCTGAACACATTTCTAATCCTCCGCCCCAAACTCCGCAGCAGATCTCTCCCACACCACGGCCTGAATCGTGGCTCTGCTTATTATTGTAACCTTTTTTTTCCCTTATGAAGGGCCTAAGGTACTTACACAGGGAAAATGTTTCTGTTTAACACCAAACTGATCTCTCGTTTTTGCTTAATGGCCCTGGGAATCGCTGCTCAGGGAAATGGCTTCCTTTCAAATGCGTTCCTCATGATCTTGGCTAGAAACACTTGGCACACGGGGGTTAAAATTAAGGGTGGGTGGGGCTCCAGGGAATCAGGCTTACCTGGGGTGCCCACAGCCCGGGTCCCTGCTCCAAAATTCAATACCCCCCAGCCATCAGCTGTCACAGTGTGACGAACACCTCTACAAAATGGCTTCCCCAGAGAAGACAGCTGCTAAATGAAGACAAACTGCTCATGGGGAAACAATCTTGCGACAAAATGAGGTAACTGCATGATACGAGATACAAGCTTTTCCCTCTCTTTTCTTCTAATTTCTCTTCTTTCAAAACGCCCAGGATGATATGCGTCGAGAGCTGTACCCCGTGGGTGGCAGGGCCAGAGCGTGGCACTGCTGGGGCTAGTGAAGTTGTCCCCACCCCACACGGTGACAAAAGCCCACCTCTCCAGGAGTTTAACTAACATCAAATCTGGTCCTCAGATTACGGTTGATTAGCACGACTACCCTCCCATTTATTTAACCTGGTGCTTTGAATTTATGAATCTGCTGGAAAACTGCTCTGGAATCCCCGAGTTTTGTTCCTCTTGGAACTAAGTCAGTCATGGGCCTCCACAAGCCTCGGTTTTTAAGTCTACGAAGTGGGGATAATTCATGCATCTCCTTCTGGGGCAGACTTGCCTTCAGCTGGCTGCGTGCATTGGAAGTCTGAGAGAGTGAGTAGACCCCAAGGCTGGGCTACGGGTGGGAGCCTGGTGGGTTTCTTTCCCTCCACACCTCTCAGAGCCTCTTCAAGGATGAGGAAGGTGACCAGGCACTGGACCTTGGTCTGCTCAGCATCTTTGACGCCCTTCTCACCTCAGGAGGCCCCTGTGGAAAAGGCCCCTGCGTTTTGGAGAGAACCGTATTCAGTGCACAGTTTCAAATTACATGCCACTTACTTGGCTTGACGAGCAGCCTTGTCCCCTTCCCAAAGATAAAGGAGAAGCCTTGTCCTTCTGCACAGTGATTATCTCAGCATCAAAAACCTGCCAACTCAGCTTTCCCCGACACAAAGCCCCCCTGAGAAGGGAAGCCTCCAATATTTCCTGCAGTGTTATTTGCACAGGCCTGTGATTTTCCCCTCTGAATAAACAATCCCTCCCACTCCTTATTGTTCTCCGCTTCTGTTGTCACTCCCTTTCTACCTCCTGCTCCATCGAAGCTCTGAAGGTCACAATGGACCCAGGTCTCAGTCCGCTCTGGTCCACTACCTCGCTGAGCACGGGGTTCATTTCCTCTCCCCCTTAAATGTACTCACAGGGCAGCACAGACAATCTGGTTCCACCGCCGAAGATCAAACCTTTGCCATAGTTATTCCCACAGTGACTCTGGGCTCTGCAAAAACCCCTTAGGGCTCAGCCCAGCACCATCTCCACATCACAAACCACCCAGAACCCAGGACCTGTGTTTTTGGCTATAGGATGAAAAAGCCAGCCCATTTGTTCTCTCCAATCCTGAGAACAAAGGGAGTTTGGGACACTCCAAGCAAAGATTCCAAAACTTAACCCAGAGAGAGGCTCTGGGGGGCTGAGAAGAAGCTTTAAGAGGTTCTTTCATTTCTCCTTCTTCCTCCAGGCAGGGCTGCACTTCAAGCACCTTTGATAGGAGGGGGTCTATCTCCTTTCAAAAACCCTCTAGAGAAAGGGCTCTGGCAACTACTCCTGACAGCTCATTTTCACTGTTCAAAAACCTAAAGGAAGGTTATACCACTCTCCTCACTCCCTTCTTCTTGGAGCATTAGCCTTGTCCTGTGGTCCGAGTCCTGGTGGAGCTGGAGAACGTGGCTCCTGCAGCTTTCGTTTAATGCTTGCTTCCCGGCTTAGGTGTGTGACTCAATGCCGACCTTACCCTCAGTCTCTTCTCTTCAACATTAACTGCCTCAGTTTCCCACTGTGGATTTTACTGATCCTCCACCTCTGGGTCTGAGAGTTTCACTTAGGGGCTACTTTCAGGGGCCATATTGCTCATGAGCTTCATTACCCAGAGGAGCAGAAGGACAATTTTGGGATAAGTTGCTCTTCCCTGTGGAGCTTCGGCCCTCCCTCTCTCCCTGTCCTTCTGCATGGCTTGGGAAGGGGCTCGGGCATTTTGGAGGATGTCACACTGGGGTCAGCTTGGCGATAGGGTGGTGCACGGTTTCTGTTTCTGCAATGCTCGTGGGGCAGCACTGGGGGCTGAGTCCCTGCCCCAGGGGTTTGTGGATAGCCTCAGGAGCTCTCTGAGGAAGCCTCTCCCCTGCCTCTGGCACTGGGATGATTTTGTAGTTTAAATTAGCCAGGATTCTTTTTATTTCCACTTAGACACTTTCTAATTCCCAGGTGAAGAACTTCATAGAACAAGCTGACATTCTCCGCCCTCCCGCCATGCCAGCTCTTCTCCTGATGCATGACAGAGCCTTGACGGAAGAGCCCGAGTGGTGAAACAGAGCTCTCCTGTGTGTTGGCCATGATGTTTATCATTATTATTAATAGCTATGGTTTCACGAGCTCTTTCTATGTTTTGGAAATTAGGCAAAATACTTTAGCTGCATTATTTTATTTGGTCCTTAAATAAAGCAAGATAGGTATATCATTACCCTTATTTTATGGGTGGGGAAACTGAGGCTCAGAGAGGTGAAAAAATTTGCCCCAGGCCATGCAGTCAGTAAAGCAGCAGAGCCAGGACCTGAATTTAGGTTTCTCAGCCTCCAAAGCTCATGCTCCACCGCGTAGCCCACAATCGCTGGCTTCGCAATGTCCAGAGGGACTCCCACCATGTCAGAGAAGCTGCGGGAAGCTCAGGGCTGAGTCCCATGTTTTAGAGCAGACACTGCGTTCTTATACTAGATGCCCAAAGTTCTGGTGGCTCTTCTTGAGAGATTTAAATTGCAGTGGGGGTGAGGGATGGTCAAAGTGAGATGTGAAAAAGTTCTTTCTGGCAGCCAGGCATTGCTAAATTGTGGAATTACAGAGAGAAGCTGAGGAATTTTCTGCCCTACACAATCAGACGGAGCCAGAGCATCTCCCATAAGGCCAGGGAGAGGACGGGAAAGGCAGGTCCAGGGAGTGGGGCACTGGGTCCCCTCTGGGGGTCTTCCTGACATTTTCATCGGCTCAGTTATTGTTTCTATCTCTGTTTCTCTAGAAATGTTGTATATGCCCCTGAGGGCCCCTCACCAGGAGCCAGAACAAGTGTATGTGTGCACATCTCACTTTAAAGCAGAGGAGAGAACCAGCCCTCTTTGTTCTGGGGAAAAAACATTAATAAAGAGCCCAAGCAGATGCACAGGATTAAAGTATTTTTCAAACTAATGATTTGATTGATTGCCCCTAAAGGCCCAGACAAAGAAGAACACAACTTACTTGGTTTCACAGTGAGTGTGGTCCCATCCCCGAAGGTTAATTTGCCTGTGTTGGTGTTACACAGTGTTCAGGGCTATTGCAATAACCTTGACTGGGGCCTTTAGGAAGACAGGTGGAGGTGGAGGAGGCAAAGCAGGAAAACAAAACCTGAAATGACTGCCTGTGGCCAAAACAATCTCCATGTAATTAGGTTAGAACATGGGATGAATACTAATAATTAACAACTTCCAGCCTGATGCTCTTTGCCGTAATTTTTCTTGAAAGAATGGGCCTTGGCAGGGGTAGCTCCTGGGAAATTCACTCAAAGCAGCTACTGCTTGGCCTCCTGGGATCCCCTCTTGTTTGTTATTTCTGCAGGCCCTTTGTCTATTTTCATCCAATTCCTGCCGTTTCCCCCTGTACTTTCCCTGGAACTTCCTCCTTGTGGAGGCTCACATATTTTCTCAGGGAGAGACTACGTGGATATTAAAAGCCAAATACAATGCCCCAGGGAACATGTGCATTAATAACCTTGTTTTCCAACTGGTATCACGAACTACCCACCACAAACCAAGCAAAGAAAACACCACCTGTGTTTTGACAGCTTCTGCATGATGGAAGACCGGCTTCTTGGAAAGAATAATTAGCCAGAATGAAGAACTTACTTGGTGTGACCAAGAGTTTGGTGCCCTTTCCGAAGCTGAGCCGGTTACTCCCAACTCCAGAGTACGCACACAGTTTCCTTTCTTTGCAAAAACCCCACAGATGCTGAGAAAATCAAACCACTCACAGCACAGGAACAGTGCTGACAAAAAGCTCAGACTGTGACAACAACCGGACAACAGGCAAAAGAGAAGAGCGGGTACAGGGGCTTGCCATGGGGCCTTACAGAGGCCCCGCTGGGTTTCAGAGGTCATCTAGTCTGTCTTCAGGCAAGGTGCTCTCTGACTAAATACCTATCTCGTCTTCAAGATCTCCTGAAAGGTGGTTCTCCTTTGCCAATAGCCTTTGCATTAAAACAACTGTTCTTTATATCTAACTGAAATCTGCAAACTGCAGCCTGAGTTCTTTATGTCCCAAACTTCCCTCCTTGAAGACAGGCGATTTCATGTCAACATACTCCAGACGGAAACTCATCACAACACACTTAGCTAGTCCCAGTGTCACCTTTGGGGAAGAAACTGATATTGAAGGAAGGGGGTCAAGATCCATATTGGATTTATCTGTAATCTGAGTTGTTTTTACAAGGAGAAATTTTTATGCATAACTTAGACAAATTAAAATACAACACTAAATAGAAATACACAATATATTTAAAAATGGCTCTCAGACCTCAGACAAGCCTTCTGGAGCACCCCAGTCTAAGGAGCCTCAGGTTCTCTGTCCCAGGGTTTTGGTCTCCTGGGATCAGAGGAGGGAACTGGGCCAGGGTACATGGCCAGAGCAAGTTGGGGGCACTGAGGCCAGGGTGGGGTTCATGTGCTTGCCCGTGAGAGCCTGCTTGGTTTTTGGATTATGCTAAAGTGATATGTTCATCTTCCTGCTCAACACTAACTTCCCAGCTCCTAAAAGACCTTCCTTGGGGGCAGAAGCATTCCTAGGTATACTAAAAAAATCATTCAAGGGAAGAAACCATTGCTGATCAAAACTAGGGATGGGCAGAGACACTTACTTGCAGTCACAGAAAGTCTTGTGCCCTTTCCAAAGATAAGCTGTCTTGCTCCTGTATTCCCACAGTGATTGTCCCCATAACAAAAACTCTGAATGCCAGGTCCCGGTTTTTTTCCTGGATGTTTCTCTTAATCTTTTTCCCTGGTAGAATCACCCAGAAACCTCCTTATTTAACCATAGTTTTTGTTTTCCCTCAGCACGTCTTTGCCTCCTTCTTTCTGAGTCTCTACAAAATTTGGTGTGATTAAGATGCCTCTGGCTTTGCGTGCTGCTTTACTGATAAGAGCTTTCACACATGGAGTTGTGGCCCAAGAATGCGTTTCTGAACCTCCTGCAAACTTCCAACTTATCGTTAGCCTATGAAAAATATTCCAAAGGAAACCTCTGTCTCTGGCCTCATAATGAACCCTTTGCTGTGCTAGAAATATAAAGGAGTGGTTACTTTTCCTAAATGGAGAAAAGGGTTTGGGAAATGGCGGAGGGTGAGAGGGCTCAGCATGAGATGTTGCTCTTGGCTGATATCCCATCTTTGTTGCCTCTGGCATTAAAGTAACTCTTGAAAAGTTACAAAAGTTATCTCCTGCCCACTGCTGGAACAAGGGAAATGAGAAGGCATGGGTATCAGCACCAGGGATTTCAGAAGAGGCCAAACAGAGAAAAGTGGGTCTTTTGTGAAGAGTGGAAGGAGAGGGGTCATAGGTAGGCTGGGGCCATTTCCAAAACCACTTTGGTTGGGGCCAGAAATCACACTGGGTTTAACAATGTGTCCTAACAAGTCCACTGGGGACAAACCTGGAGGGAGGCTTGAAGATGAATTCTGGGCAAAGTTTCACAATTTTTAACTTTTTATGATAAATAAACAACAAAAAAGATCATTGATATTTAAGCAGCAGAACACTGGTGGCAACTTTCCCAGCTCTACAGGAAAAGAATTCGGTTCCTAGCCCAGCTGTGGAAGGGCTGAGGACTGGGCTTCTGGGAGAGCAGAAGGGCCCAGGACTAGAGGCTACCCACATGTCTTAGAGCCTGAGACTCTTTTCCCACCTAAACGAAAACCACTTTTAGCTCAGTGGGAGTCCGTATCAGAAAATCACATGAACAGTACTTACTGGGGAGAACATGAAGTTGTGTCCCTTTTCCAAAGATGATTTTGTTTAAGTTTTGTTCACACTGTGATTGGGGCCATAACAAAAACGGCTGGTGACTCTTTTTAGGAAAGTGACACATGCCTTGATGGATATTTCACCTTCGTAGGACTTAACAAATTCCCACATTGTTTCCTCTACCATAAGAAATAGATTTCTTACCTCTTCAGCCATCTTTCTCTGTGTCTCCTTGTTGTTTTGATTGAATTTTGTGCTGCTTATTGCAAATGTGCAGAAAGGAAATTGGATGAACTCATTTGACATGGAAAGTGAATTATAAAAGCAATAATTACATAAACTCCTTTGCGATACTGCTACTTTAGGCGAAAAATGACTGGGCTGATGACCACACTAGAAATCCACTCTTCAGAGCCCCCAAAAAGATGGGGGCAGGAAGAGGCCACGTTAGACATACATGTGAATTTCCACCTGATATAGAACTGCATTACAGAGACCTTGCCTCCCCTCACCTCTGTCCTAGAGTGGCCCTATCACCAAACTCTGAAGATCCCTCACCATAGGTCAAGTACACGGTTGCTGTACTCATTATAGCCCTGCCCTAGCTGGGGGTAGTGGGAATTCTTCATTCTGGCCCAGAGGGATGCCAGTCTTTCGGGAAATGTTCTCCTTTCACAGCCTGATAATATGATCACTTATCGCCAAGTGACGAAAGCCTGATGCCGTTACCACTAGTCCTGATGGGGTTTTGTGTGACTTATACAGAACCAAGCCCCACTGTCTTTCTCATTTTCTACCCACCCCCCCCACACCACCAATGCTCTTTATTGCAGTCACTGAAAAAGATTAACATGGGTTGGTCATGCTTAGAAGATCTAAAACAACTTGACAACACCTGCCTCTTAATACTATTTTTTTGACTGACATTTTGGTGGGTTTTGTTGTCCCCAAGATGGCACTATGGAGGAACTGACACCCCAGGTGCGCCCTCAGGAATGCCAAGATCCCAAATTTTGTACTTTCTCTCTCCCCAATGTGTTTAAAAAGTTTCTATTCCCAATGGAGGAATTAATCATTAAACAAAAATCTTGTCATCACGCCTGCCTTTTTATTTCATTTTGAATTTCTTTCCAGGTGTTTATAAAGCCATCTGAGATCATCAATTGATCTATGAATTGCTTTTTTTTTTTTTTACCCCATTTCATTTTAATAACAAAGTTGTTTTTAGTGAAATTTGATGTGTATGGACCTAGACAATGTCTGGGTTTCCTATTAGGTCTTTAATACAATACATGTGCAGGCATGAAAGGCAAAGAAAATACCTTCTACATATAAGTGGTGTTTAAAATGAGATAAATTCTCATTTTAAAAAAATAAAAGAGAAGATCTAAGGGCAAAATCACAGTAAACACAAAATCATTGCAGAACGTAGTCGAAGAGATGCTGTGGTTGTAAATAACTCACGGCCCCTGTGTCTCTTTGGAAGAAGGAGCGCTGAGCTGCCATATTAAAGGTAATTTGGCAAGGTCTCAGTTTGCATTAGTTGTCATTATTGTCCCATTCTCAACCACCACAAATGTTTCATGCATTTGCAAAAGTCATTTTTTCAAAAGGCACAATTGTCTACATATTAAATTTAATCTCACGAACTTCCCAGGATTTATTCGTTGGGTCAAATATAAAAAGAACATGGTCACTTACTGGGCTTTACCACCAGCTGGGTTCCAGTTCCAAAGATGATTTTGTCATTGTTGCTCCCACAGCATTTCCTGCCTTTACTAAAATCCCTAGCAAAACCCCACCAAACACAAGACACCGCAGTGAAGGGGCATTTGGTCTCTCTATGGTTTTTAAATTTCTATGTCTCTAGAATATGGCCTCTTATGATAGAAAGAAAAGAATTGGCTCTGCTACATAAAGCCAATCTTTTTTATTTAAAAAGACCAGACTTAGGAGTTTTTATAACCCTTCCGCATTTCTAGGCTTGACTCTGCCGAAGCTGAATCAAGTAATTTGTTAACAGCTCTTGCTGGTTCTGAAGGGACGACACAGTCCTATCCCCACAGGGAGGTGTTCCAGCCACGGAGCCCACTGAGCTCACACCCGGGTTCCACCCGAACCCAGGCTCCACGGTCCTGTCCCCAGCACACTGGTCAAGTGATTTCAAAGCCTTTTCAGTGTGTAATAGAGTCGATGTGGCAGTCTAAGAAAAGATTTCACCAGGGAAGAGCAGCAAAAGGCAAACAGTCCTGTCTTTTCCCAAAGAAGTTCCACTACGACTTATATGATGTTTCTGACAGACAAAGGTAGGGAACTATAACACACCATCTGCCGCAACCCCAAAGTCTAGTTCTGAAACAAATGGAGGAGGGGAGCATTTTCTGTTATAAGAAAGGTTGTACCTTAAAGGCAAGGATAAGAGAACACAAGAACTCTTTTACCACAAAGCTGAACATTGCCTGAGTTTTAACACACACTGAGTCTCGAAGAGGAGAAACAGGGGTGAGCAACCAAGACAGTGATACCAGGTCTTGGTCAAAAGTAGTTAGTGATGGAATTTTAAGTGTGGAGAGAGAAGGAGACTTGAACTCATCGCTAACATGGTTGTGACTTGTTGATTCTTCAGATTTCAAGAGAAAGAGTTCAAAACTGATTTTTTTTTCTCTCCGCTTAGCCTGAGGCATCCAGTATAAACCAAGGGGGAGCAAGTGCAGGCAACTCAGGGGAACTGTTACATGGGTTGCAGTTTTAATACTGAGCTGACTTACCCTAAGTCTGGTCTTTGCCTTCCTACCATCCCCCTTCTCCCCCACACCCCACCACTCTCGGGTCAGTTTTGCCTGTCTTCTTAGCAATCTCCCCAACTGTAGCTCTGGGGTCTCTTTGCGAAGAAGAAGATATTGCCTATGGATGAAAGTACTTGGACCAGCTGACATAAAATTATACAAACACATGAGCAGAAATTGTATCTCTACAGGTAAAGGCAGGGCCAGAGCTGAGAAATGGACGAGAAATAGGCTCCACAGAGCAGAAAACCTATGGCATTTAGACTATTCCCACAGTGGTTTTTCTCCCTGGGATTTATCTTAGTATTAGCACAATTTTCTCTTCTTTGACTGTGGGGTTGCCATCCAGGAGAATGGGACATTTTGAGAGCCTGTTACATTGTGACAGAAAAGGGATGACAGTGGGGAACTAAGTCAGCCTTTGGCCATCCTTTCCCCCAGAGTGGCTGTTACTTCCTACTTGTCATGGACACAGAATCCCACTACTCACGTACTTGGTTGGACAGAAAGCAGAGTGCCAGTCCCAAAGACGAGCTTGTTTGCAGCACTCCCATAATTCACACAGACCTTTAGAGCCTTACAATAACCCTCAGGAAAGGGCGCGGCAGGATGGGGTCAGGATGGGCTTAGTCCTTCCAGGCTAAGAACACCTCAGTCCCGCCACAGCAAAGGCTGACTTGCTAGGTGTCCCTTTAGCCTCCATATTCCCCTGACATGCCCTGACACTGCCTTTTAAGTTATGTTCTTGTGGGGTCTGTGCTAAGGCCCAGAACCCTGGGTGATTCGCCAGCAAGTGACTGAGAGCTTTGCAAGCACCTGTTCTCCACACAGGAGGGCAGCCAGGGGCAAGGATGGTGGGGGTGGCGGGGGGAGCAGCAGGCACACTGTTCCCCCCACGGGCCTTTGACTGTGAAACTTTCCCTGTCTGTGAATTTGTTCTTCCAATGAACAATGAACGAGGCTGGTTCTGTCCTTGGGAAAGAGTTCCAACCATGTCAGAGGGAATGGGATTCTCCCTAACAACCCAGCTCTGCACTCTTACAGGGCTAGTTAAGCACTATTCACTCTGGAAGCAACTAGATCAAACAAGAGAGTTGGTGGCTGACATTGCCTCTCACTGGGAGTGAAAACTCCATTTGGGTCAAGTACATTGTCTCCAGCAGGCTGAATTGTTCTTAAAAATATAATTTGCATGCTATGCTTCATGTATTATTCAACCCGTGTCTCCTTTCCCTTACAGTCACATCTCTGAGACTTACCTGGCTTTATAATTAACTTGGTCCCAGAGCCCCAGTTCAACTGATTGTAGCTATCCACACAGACACAAAAACCTTTACAAAAACCTTCACTGTCCTTCCAGGGAGCCTATTAGCGATAAATCCCAGATATAAAGTCCAGAGCAAAGCACATGGAACAATGTAAGAATATTGACTATTGAAGATTATTTGTTCATTTAATTACACTTGATTCCCTTGCCCATTAGAGATTCCAGACACAGATGATGAAGCTGAATGACTAAACATCCAGAGTCAATCTAAGTCTCTCTTGCATACAAGGCAAGCAAAATTCATAAACAGTTTTCAACCTGGAGAAGTCGAATTTGCTTTACCTTTCCTGATGTTTTTAAGTAAAAATGCAAAAGAGAGAAACAGATCATTTGTCTGGAGTCATAACACAGCTAATTCTCTGGTGTCTTATTTTCATTGCTGATCAGATTCCAGTCAGAACCATGGTGTTCACATATAGATTAAATCGATTTGGGTTACAGACAGTTCTATTTGAAAAATGACATGCTGAGGAACTTGGACCCAGGCAGCCAGCGGCGTGGAAGGCCCCCACTGAGCGCGGTGTAGGGGAGGGCAGCCCGCAGCGCCATGAGAATGTACCAGAGTGAGCTGGCTGCTTATAGAAAACACCTCTTCAAAATCGCTTTTTGGTTTCTAGTACTTACTTGGAACGACTTGTAATCTGGTTCCAGCCCCAAAGATGAGTCTGTCATCGCTGGAGGACACAGTGATACCAAGACCTACAAAAACCCCAAGCCCCACAGGGCACTCTGCCTCCACGTCAGCCCCTTCTGCTCTCTTACCCATCACTGGCACCAAATAACTACCAACATCAAAGGAGATTTGGGGATACACTTAAAACACCAATGCGATAAAATAGTTTTTGTTACATTTCATCCCCTGCAAATGCCCATGGCCTGTGCTGACTGTTTCAATTCACAAAGATGACAGCGCAAGAGAACTCACTAGAAGAATACAGGGAACCTCAAAGCTCTAATCCCAGTGCTGTTTTTTTAGTTTTGGTTTGATTTAAACTATTTAACTTGTCCGCGCTTTGGCTTTTCCGTCTGCGAAATAAAATACGTCTGATGATGGGCACAGCTGTATACCTTATTAAAGAATGTTGCGAACATAAAAGTGGCAGCGCAATGGGCTGCAACGTAGAAATGCATTTTAAATAATGCGGGGGCCACGTGCTTGTTCAAGCCAAGATATTACGAACATGAATAGGAAGAACTGCGTTAGCTGAAGTTTACTGTCAAAAGAGCTAACGACAAGTTTTTTAGTAAAAACTGAAGGAGAATATATCTGCCTTATATGTTTTTCCGCCAGAAAGTTAGTGGATACAATCATTTAATCTGCCAGAAGAGACAGGCCTTGGAAAGGTCAGCCGAATTCTGAGGTCTAACTGCCGGCGGATAAGAAGAAATGACTGCCCTCCCACAGCAGCCAACGGGCATAGGTTAGGTTCCCATGACATACTAATTTCCCTTTGCTGTTGGCAGTATTAAATGAAATCAGTCGAAGTTATTTTTAAACATGAATTTGACGATCTTAATGGTCAAACTGACAGTGCCGTTAGGTCCAGAAATTGTATCCCGCCAGGGCCTAGCTAGGAAATGGGGGAGGGGCGAGGTGGAGAAGAACTTTCAGCGTGGTTTACAGACACACTAGCCCACAGAAATGAGAAAAGAGACATGCTTCCTTGGTGTAACAATCACCTGAGTGCCGGGCCCGAATTGCAGCGCGCCTACCAAGCCTATCTGTGCACAATGGTGGGCTCTGCTGCGAAAACCCTACGGCCTCTTCACAGCCACATGACTTGAGTCCCCACGTGGGAGCTACAGTTTCCCAGGTGGGAGAAGATTCAGACATTTGTATCATGAAGCCACGGTATTCCTTATTCTGTGGCAAACCTTCCTCTAGAGGCTCTTCCTCATCCAGGGCCCAGCTCTGGCCTCTATATAGGCATTTGGTAACCCATGGCGGCCACTGCCACTCGGTGGGGGCTCTGCTGGGGCCCGCCCCCTCAGAAAGGATTCCGTCAGGTGCCTGAGCCATTTGGGGATCACTCAAGGAGCTAAGAAACTCCTCAGAAATACAACTGACAGGCTAAAGAAGCAGGCGGCGCCATGTGGTGGGGTTGGTGCTGGGGCGGGCATGGTCGTCAGGAATCAAAGCAGAGAGAAAGGAGTTGGCTAGAAAAGTTAGAGAGAGAAGGATACAGACCTGGAGTGAAAGGGTCTGAGAACCAAGGTAAGGAGCTGATGTCAAAGTTTGTCATGCTCTGCTTTGTGACAACACACGAGTTCGAGTTCGAGGGAAAAGGAATGTTCCTGGTTCTGTCAGTTGCCCTGACCTGTGTGGTGCTGGCTAACCTCTGGTACCACTTCTCGCATGCAGCCGAGGGGTCCCGCACTGCGCGCGGAGACCACCCCCCTGTCCCAGTTCTGTCTTGCAGAATCATCTGACCAAATGTTCCACCAGAGGGGCAGGAACAGCGGCCACAAAAAGATACCCAGAATCTGTTTCTCTTTTCCTAATTAGGCTGTCAGTCTGTTGAGCTAATAAGTCGTATGAAGTGTCTTAATCTCTCCCAAGGAAAGGAGTCATATAAATGCAAAATAGCGGCTATAAGTCAAACGGCTTGCTCGATATCTTTCCTTTGTGTGAAGAGATGTTGAGTAGAAGGAAAACTTTCTGTGGGGGGAGGAGGCAGTCTGGGAAAAACACAACGGCATTTATTTTTATTAGGTTGAGTCTATACAGCACAAAATAAAACAGGTCTGGCAATTATTTAGGTAACGTGACAGTCAGTTCGGGCAATTTAGAGCACAAAGACGGTTTCTCGAGGAAGTGCCTAAGTATCTGGATCAGCTACTGACATTAATCAAATTAACTGGGCAACTGTGCTGTGTAGACACAAACTAATAAATGTGCCTGATATGGTTCTTCTGAAAGGGTTACATTTTATAAACTTATCGTTGAAACTGGTCCAATATTTATACCCACCCTTCATTTTGGCACCGCAATTGATATTTCCCATTTTTTTCTTTCTACGTGGGTCTTATGTTTAGAGCCAGGAAGGTAAGCGTGACCTTCTCCCTGGAGAGCCTTATCAGGTTAACGCATGGAAAGCTCATTTAGAAATTCTTATTAAATGTCTGGGATGTGAGAGCTGGCTATTACAGATTAAGGACTTTTTTCTCAAGTGGCAAAGGACTTACTGGGAATAACGGCGAGTCTTGTTCCAGTCCCAAAGACAAGCTTCTCTGCCCCAAAAGTTGGCACAGTTTTTCTGCCCAGTATAAAAACACTATGCTCTCCTGAATTTTCTTCCTCTATAAAGCCCTCTAGGGGTGTGCTATATATATTTTGACTCTTGCTTGGGGATAGCTTTTAAAAGCTATCCTGTGGAAAATGCTGTCTTCCATGTTTCTTAACCAAAAAACCCAAGTCACTAACAGTTTCTGTTCTCTCCTCCCCATTTTTTTTTCTTCCCCAAACAAAAGCTTCCATTTTCATGCTTGAAAGACAGTACTTAAAGAATTCTAGTGGCTACAGGGGTGTTTTTCACCCTAGTATCCTATTATCTAAAATCGTCTTTATTTTTTGTGAATCTCTCACATTTGAAGTTTTTATTTCTCCCAAGTCAACCAAACTGATATACTCTCAGCCTTCGTCTAGAACTTCCAGGTCCCCCTCACCTCAAGTCTTGTGCCTCTTTTTGCCACGAGCTGAAACCAAATTGGGTAGAAAAGGCACATTCTACTATTCTACTAGCTTTTATAAGAGGGAAATAAAACTTAAAAATAACAGTCTTTGGTTAGAAGTTGAAAAGACAGAGATTTACCAAAAAAGAACATAAATGGCAGTTGTGGTTTATTCAGGAACATGCAAACCTACCTGGTTTTACTTGTAATGTTGTCCCCTGCCCAAAGGTGAGTTTTCCGGTATTGCTAGAGCCACACTCTAATCCTGCACTTTACAAAAACTTCAAAAGATATCGCCACCCCCCCGCCACCACCTTCCCTCCAGCAACCTGATCTACTAATAACAACTAATATTTATTGATGGTTTACTATGTGCTGACCACTATGCAAAGCCCTTTCTGGGTATAAACTTGTTTACTCTCATAACAATTCAGTGAGCTAGGTACTGTGGTTGTTATGCCCATTCCACAGATGAGAAAAATGAGGCATGAAGAGATTCAGTGACCTGTGTAATGTCACACATCTAGTAAGTAGCACAGTTAGGGTTTGCCCAAGGCAGTTAGATTCCAAAATTTATGTTCTTAACCATTACACTATGCCATTTATTAGCTTCTTCTATTTTGGGTTCTCCTTTAAAGTGTGTATACCAGTAATGTTGACAAAACAGTTAGCTCATTGACCCTAATAAATGCACCCTGGGCTGGTTCTCCTGAAAGGCTTACATTTCATAACCTTAACATGAAAACCGGTTTAACATTCATACCCGCTCTCATCATTTTGGCACTGCAATTGACATTTCCCATTTCTTCTTGCAACACGTGTCTTACATTTCGAGCTGCAAAGGTAAGGGCGACCTTCTCCCTGGAGAGTCTTATTGGGTTAACACATGGAAGCTCATTTAGAAATTCGTTAATTCCTATGTCAAAGATGTCTTTCCCAAAGCCCCGTGACTTCCCCACACAACTTCCCTTCCTCTCCCAGAGCTTTGCCAAGCCTGGAGCCCCAGGGCTGCCCCGGGAGCTGTCCGCAGCCGAAGCCATAGCAAACACTGCTAGGAACCGCGTGGTGGCACAGAGCCCAATTTCGAAAAGGGTAGGTAGTCTCTAAGAAGCTTCTGAAGATTCTTGGAGAGAAGAAATTCTCAGAGGAGGCCAGAATTAGGATGAAACCCACTTCTTCTCTGTTACTTCCAGCAAATCCACCATAAAGCTGTAAGCCCATGAGGACTGAGAGACGCAGGAATTTTATAGCAAGTTTGAATCATTTTGGATAATCCATGCTGGGAAGATGTTCTCTAGGGAGGTCACAGGGGTGCGCCTAAGTCCTGGGGTTCCCAGCAGCACTCGACGTATTTTTGGCCGGGGGACAGGGGATGGTATTTACCAGGGGCCCATGGTGAGGTCGGTGCATATGGACTAAGGAACTCATGATACGTGATGCATATCCTCAGCTTCTCTAACTTTCGGTGCTCCCTGGGAATGGGCCTGCCTGTTTGCTCCGTGAGAAAACAGTCTCATACAACAACTGCCTTCCTACCCTGCACTTGGGGACCCCTCCATGTAGTCATTTTGACAGAAGGATAAGCAAGGGCTCAGCCCGGGTGGCTAGGAGAAAACCGCTACCCACAACTTCACATTTTAAACATTCGGGCTTAAAAAGGAGGCAGTTTCTTAGCAAACAGCAGAGACAGGTTTGAGAGTTAATTTGAAGACTCACTTGGTTTTACTGCCAGGCTCGTTCCCAATCCCCAAATCAGCTTACGGTTGATGCCAGTATCACACAGTCATAGAAAGCTGTACGGAAACCGACCAGGCCAATGTGTACCAGGAAATCCCTTTCAATCCCCAAATCCAGAGGCATGCTCCTCTGGCTGGGAGCCTGGCCAAAGAGGCATCATGGTCAATTCACAGGATGGCCGGGATGGAAATGCTCTTCTGAGGTTACTTAGTTCATCCCTCTCCCTCCAGACAGACCTGCCCCCTGACCAGGCCAGCAAGGAATGGCTCCACCCTGACAAAGCCCCTGAAGACAGGCTCTCCCACTCCTCACGTTCAACGCCACTAGACTTTCTGACCCAAATGGTTAAGGCACAAAGGGCAAGGCACCTGTTTTCCTCCGATTCATTTGTTCCTGTGCCAATTACACACGTGCCCATTTTCACATTACCTGTGGCATGTATGAACACTGTGTAATCATTAGGATCAATGATTAGAATTAACAAAAAATAAAACTGGGCGGAGAAAGCAGCCCCCACATGAAACTCAGTGCTATGGCCACCTTTAGAAATTAGAGCATTCATTATGGATTCGGCAGAGATACTCACAGGGTTTGACCATTAACCTTGTTCCCCCTCCGAATGTGAGCGTGTTGCCTGCATTATTATTCACACAGTGATCTTCTGCTCAGCAAAAACCTTCTAGCAACCGAACTAAGTTTTCCCTAAAGATCTTCTGGAAGGAGCGATACAGTGAGCACAGAGAATATTAAGTAATTGTCACAGTAATAACCTGGCACAGAATCCTAGCACCAGCTCGGATTTCAGGACTGTTCCTACATTAGATAAATGAGGATATTCTTCCTGAATATTCTAAAGAAGGAGTTTTCCTGCATAAGCCCAGAATACTGGCTGCCAAAACCCTAGCATATCCTCTGGTGTTTTAGATAATAATTCTCCAAGGGTTCTGAAGATTATATATTTGTCCTAGTTATTTGGACAAAGTAGGAATAACTCGTGTCCATGGCACCAAAGCCAAAACAGCCAGAGGTACTGTCATCACAGTGGGAGTGATTGAGGGCAGCGGTCCCCTCCCACCTGGCGAGAGAGGTCAGAGTGTTGGCTCACCCACTGAGGATGCTGGAGCCAGACACCACTGACCGAGGCCCAGCTTCTGGAACATCTAAGAGGATTTCCACCTTTTCTTGTTCCTGGGACTAGAGGTCGTCGCAGGCACTGGTCAGCCCTGGGGCGAACTCCTGACTCCGAATCCAGACCTTTTCGTCCCCTGCTTATAAGTCATCCCCTGGTGATTTATTTCCAGTCACTAGGAAAAAGACTTACACCACTTTCTGCCTCTGTTCTAGTGGAGACTTTCCATTCTCACTGCCCCTTCCCTGGGAGACAACACAACTCAAGGGCTAACCTGAAATCATTCTCTGACAGGTGGCTTCTCTTGTCCTGTCTAGAAGACCCTGTGGAGCCTCTCTCAATTTTGAGCTAATTTGAAGGAAAATTTGGGGAGGAAACTGCCTGGCACCACTGCTGAGCGTATGGTGTGGTCTCCTCCCTCTCCTCCGTACCCCACTCCCCAGGCTGCCTGGAGGGCCAGGGCTTAACAACCAACAATTAGGAATGGACCTCTCCAGAGGGGAAATAAAAACATGACAGCAATGTGGCAGCTCATAAATGTCCCCCTTGGATTTAGTCAGAGTTGTTCCTCTTCTAGAGATTATCTTCCTGTGGGCAGGTGCCTCCTTCCCATACCCACTACAGAACATCTCCTTCCTTCCAACCCTGCTATCTGCCTGGTAGCCAAACCTCATTAGTTTTTTAAAAGATGTATAATTTCTCAAATTCTCCCTCTAAAATTGAGTCTGGTGACACCCGTGCTTGGCCTCCTGGCCAAGAAACAATTTGTTTCGCGTAGCAAGTCTGTTTTCAGGGGTGCGTCTGTGGTGTCTGATTTATGGAGATGAAGTGTGGGTAAGCATTCAGGGGAAGTGCGCATCCAGTATGCCTGGAGCGGAGCATTTGTGACAAGGATTTGCTGACAATACATTTGCAGAACAGAAAGGGTCCATATTTTCGCGAGCCTTAAGTGACAGGCTAAGAAGTAGACAGGATGGTTTCTCAAAATATGAATGCCCAGATGAAAGCAGACAGGGGAGAGAGGCATAATAAGGAGGGGTAGGAAAAATGTGGAATGATATTACTGTTTTAAAATAATAAAGAATACAGAATTCCTATATTTAGAAGAGTCCTTCAAGGTCTTGAGCTAATAAATACTTTTTTTTTTTTTAAAGAAAATGCATTTCGTATGAAATTGGTGGTAAGTCCGTCCTCGGAGCTCTCCTTCGTGCCTCCTGTCCAGGGTACAGTACCCAGAGCTGCCACTTCAGAAAGCAGTCATTTTTGCTGCCATAGGTCATAATGAGTATTTCCCTTATTTTACCTTTCCTGGCCCTTCAAACACCAACAACTTTTAAAATAAAGTCAGTCTTGCCTTTAATACTCACTTGTTAAAACCTGTAGCCTGGTTCCTGCTCCAAAGGCAGGTCTGTAGTTTCCTGAGGAAGTCACAGTGCTATGTGGCTTTACATAATCCAATGTAAGGTTACCATTTCTTGGAATAGCTTTGCTGTCAATTGGTAGGACATCACATGCACTTTTCCTATTGGAAGGTCTTAACCCCATGTTTTTCTAAAAGGAATTTATTTGGGATAATATCTCAGTTCTTATAGAAAGTCTTCACTGTTTTGATTAGGTCTGAGCTTGCCAAACTTCCTGAATCTCATGTTGTTTTTCTTAAGTGTTTTTAAGTAAAGAGTCTGTCTTAACAAACATATAGGATTTAAACATCCAAATGACTGTTGAATCTTCAAAGCACCCTCTATAGGACCATTTAAGAGAGTCACTTTATGAACCACACAAACACACCAAGGCTATTATTATAGCCACATCTCATTTTGGAACCAAAATAGTACCATTAACTAATTGGAGTCCCTTCTTTATTTATGTCAAGGCTCTGAAAGTTTTTTTTTGGTTCTTAACAAAAATGAAATCTGTCTTCAAAGGTCAAGCCATTACAGATGCTACAAAAAGAGACAGAATCAAAGAGGAGGCGAGCGGTGGACAGTGAGTTGGGCTAAAGCGTGAGGCACTTTAAGCTGGGCCACGTATTTAATTGTAGAAACTCTGTCTGTTAACAGATCAGCTCATTACTTTATTGTCACACCTGGTTCAGGCACCGAGGACTGTTGATGAAATGCTACTGAAATGTGAGATGGCAGGCATTTCTGCAAGGAGTGTGCCTGCATGGAAAGCACCCCAGTTTCTATAATTCTAACAGGAAAAAGAAAGAAAAGAGCAAAAACAAAAACCACTGAACTCTGCAAGTGTGGATATAACCTGTAAATTTTCAGTATTGCTTTTCATAATTCATCTCTATTGCCCTCTCCCTGACAGCTTCACAATGCAGGTAACACATTCTGCTTTATCACAGATAATTCAGTGGAGGTAGGGAGCCTTCCAAAGTACTGGTATTTTCTGTTTCTTCTATAGGGTTGACTCAACAAGCCAAAGTAAAGGGGTGAAGTCTGTGTGGGGAACTAGCTTGTCCCTGGTGTGAAGAATGGGGCTGCCCTATCTCCAGAGAAAATTTTATTATTCTGGTCTTCTCCCCGAAGAGGAAAGTCATGAGAAGCTTGTAGCCCCTGCTGCCCTCCCCTCATCTCAGTCGTCAGTCCACTTGACAGGTTTTTCAGTTCTACCAGATGACATGGGCATAAACTCAACTGGATCCTCATCACTTATCTGTTAAAGACACGCTTTCTTGGCTACACACTGCTGCTTCAATAGCCTTCCTTTTCATTGGTTTGTTTCTGTCTCTATCAATAAAGCTTTTCCTTCTCTTATCTCTAGCTCTTTCCCAAAGCCTCGACGTGCTTTGTGGACCTTTGAGAAACACTGATTGCAGTATTAATACAATTTATCAAACTGCCCGTAGGCCCGATAACCAAATCTAGCCTCGAGGGAAACATGTATTCATATCTTGCTCACACATCCAACACAGTTACCAACTGCATGCTAAATGAATCAATTAACTTCATCTGTGTTTCAACAGGTCCCAGTGGATTTCTTTTCAGCAACAATAATTTGTTAACCACAAGAACTCACCAGGTGTGACCAACAATGTGGTGCCTTTGCCAAAGCTGAGTGCATACCCGGTATTTGAGTTCCACAGTGTATTTTCCCTAAACAAAAAACCCATTGCAGTTGCCACTCTGCCTCTCCTCCTCATCTGAGCCTCTATTAAACCTAGCGTCTAAAAAACAATCACACAGCAGTCACATAGACCAGGGTCATCCAGGCGACCATTGCTGAGAAGGTCACCCACTCACCACAGTGAGGTGGGCAATCATTCCTGAGAAGTGCTATCCTGGGGAGGGGACCGTGTTACATGTTGAGTTACATGTTTTCCTATGTCCAGCAGAGGGAAGTGCCCAACTGGACTGAGGACAGCCAGAAGCATGACCGAGGGCAATTCTATGGGCTCCTAGCTGAAGGGCGAAAAGATGTCCCCAAGAAAGTGGTTGGTAAATTTCTTCTCATTCGCTCTGGTTTGTACTTTAGTTGTACTCACCGATTTAGTCTTTGAGACCCCAGCACTTACTTGGTTTGACAGAGAGTGTAGTGCCTTTTCCAAAGGTGAGCTTTCCTTGGCTGCCTCCGTAATTCACACAGTCATATGGGGCCTTACAATAATCAGTGGGCGGGAAGGACTGAGGGAGAGACTGAGCAAGTGAGATCACCTTTCCCTCTAGTGGAAGTCTCACCACCTTGCAGCCTCAGCTCCCAGCTGCTTGCTAGAGTCGGGACATGTCTCTAAGAATAACAGCTGGCTGTGCAGATAGATCTGAGCTTGATCTTAAACCACCAGTTTTGCTCCCAGAACACTTTCTGATGTCTTGCTCATGCCTGAGACACACGAACAACGGCAAGATCAGACGGAGACATGCTACCTGGCACCGGTGGTCAACACTCGGGGACGTATAGTTCTTAAAAAGAATAGCAACAACAACAACACAAATCCTACAAAAAAAAACACACCCCAAAACACAACAAAATCACTGACTGTACACCTCTTGGAGAGGGGGATTCTTATTGAGAAAAAACTGATTTCTGACTTGTTAGGTCTTTGAGCTCCGTCTTATTACAGAACATGGGTTTTGCACATTAGCACTGGAATTTCTATATATCCAGAGCCAGCGAAGAAGCCAGTGAAAATTTCTGCTCCTTAATGACCTACTACTTAGGATTGCCAGGATTCACCAGCTAACAGATGTCCACCAGCTCAGGCACAAAGAGACCAGGCACATGAATTGCCCTGGGAGTGGCAGTCTCTCAGTCCCACTAAAACTATACAGAAGAGCACTGCCACTCACTCAGGTCAGCTTCTGAGACTCTCCCACTCCCCTCACTTACTTGGTTTTACTGTCAGTCTGGTCCCTGCTCCAAAGCGTAGGCCATAGTTATTATTCCCACAGCAATATACCTGCTAACAAAAACCTCCTTGGGGCTCTGTGCAGGGCAGGCTCCCAGCACGGCAGAGACAAGAGGAAGAGGCACAAACGAGTAAACACGACAGTCCCATTCTCCTTTTTCTATAGAGTTGAGGCCATTTTGTCATGCTTTAAGGCTCTAAAGGTGGGCACTTCTCAGTGCACTGAGAGCAGCCAATCTAGACACTAAATGAGCACTGTGAGGCATATAATCAGCTTTCAAACAGGTTCCTGAAATGTGTATAAACCCATCCCACAAACAAATCATGTCCAAACACACTGTTTGTCTTCAGACACCACATGTCTGAGGTACTGCCTGGTGGTATGCTCCAGAGCTTCCATAATTTGCATCTTAATTACGGGTTCAAAACATCCGAAGTACTCATCTATATAATTTCATGTAAAACATCATGCAGTCATTTTTGTAATTGGTAAATAATGGAACATGGCAGTACTTCGGAGGAGAGGAGTGGCATTTGATTATGTTTCCAGAGGGTCAAGTTTCTGTTTTTACTCTGCCAAGGGTCTAACCAAACAACTCCTCTCAGAAGTTGAGTGCATAGGATGCTAAGCAAGTTTCCTGAGAGTCGCTCTACAACATTAGGTCACTGTAGCTTATTTCCTCCTACTTACACATATCACCCCTGAAAAGTTATCAGAATAAGCAGGACTCTTTACGCGAATGTAGTTTTCGTTCTGCTGCCCAGAGTGACAAAGTGCTGATGATAAATTAATTCCCGAACCCCCCGTTCCAAAGGAAATGCAGAGTAATGACAACCGAAGAAGCCGCTGAGCAGGGAGAAGTCTGTTTTCATAGGTGGAAAGGAAAGCTTCAGTAACAGAAATAAAAGTAACACAAAATTATGACTGAAGGCCTTGAGATGTCCTCAGTGAGGTCACCTCCCACTGTAAGGAAGGAAGGACAACATCCAACCACTTCGTAGCAGCCCCTGTTTTAGAGGAACATGTTGTTAAGCTACGTCATGGTCCCTGTTACCTACCCAAGGTGACCTGAAGTCTCGTTCCAGTCCCAAAGACGAGGTCCCTGGCACTGCCACTTGTTACACAGTGAGATGCTCCCTAACAGAAACCTGTTGCTTGAATTTCCATCTGGTCTTCACCCTCCACTCCTTTACTCAGAACTCTCTCCTCATGACCTCTTCCCAGGTGGGCCGCCAGGGTGAGCCCTCAGGGATCCATTTCCATTGCCCATGCGCTGCAGTATTAATCCCTACAAGGGCAGCGGGGTTCTGGTCAGATACTAGCTTGGCTAACACTACCTGTTGGTGACCCACTCTGACCTCGACTGATCATGAGGTGCTGACTAGTTGATTAAAGCCAAGGGGTTGTCAAGTTCAACTCTGCAGACATTGGGAATTGGGCTCTTTGTCCTTTTTCTTTCTCAGTTCTAGGTTAATGTTAATGGATCTCTCTTGTCAGACTTGAAGACTGCTGCGGCTCAGAAGTCAAATGATTAATAACAGTTCTAACTTGAGGTCCCTAAGTCAGGCAGAGAAGAGGGCATGACATGGACAGAAAAGGAGGAATAATCAAACCTCTATTTAATAGCCATTTCTACCCTTCCTATGAAAGCCACTATCATTGCAAACGTGCTAACAAAATGGCCTGCATATGTTTATGCCCCAGTCCTAAGGGCATCCTTTGTGGGAGTCCAGAATCCCAATGATGGTCTTGCAGTCAAAAACAGTCACAAAGCACCCAGGGGTCCTCTGAAGCACAGACTGTATCGCACCCCTTATCTACACGACTCAAAACCTACTGTGTGCTTAGGCATTGCGCTGGCAATGGCAGTGATACCAAAGGCTCACCAGCAGGGTTTAGAAATGTCCCTATGGGGACTGCATTTAGGGTCCCATCTCCCCTGGCAGCACTTACAGGGCTGGATGATGAGCTGGGTCCCTCTCCCAAAGGTGAGTAGGTTAGTGCCTCCTCCCGTATCACACCCTGGGACAGCCCTTTGCATAAATCTCTCTGCCAGAGACCCAGGCCCTGAAACTCTCAGGACTTTTACAGTGACTCTTAAGCCCATGAATACCAGGGAGAGCTCATAGCCCTGGCTGGGGCTGCTGGTCATTTCTATCCCTCTCTTGGTGTGTCATAAAAAGCCCAAAACACACATAACCACGGCGAGGGGCTTCCAGCGGTATCGATGTTGACTTCTTCAGGAGAGTGACCATAGCCACAAAACTCTCCCCATCATGTAGGGAGAATGAGTAGGACAGAGGTCCTTAGTTACAAGTAGTTAAAGGGGCATGAAAAGACACTATGGTTTGTATATCTGGAATCCAGATCAGGACGAGTCAAACATCAGACTAGAACACACAAGAAGAAAACACATAGAGATCTCTCTTTCTTCTCAGACTTACTGGGCTTCACTGCTAAACGAGTCCCGGTCCCGAAAGTCAGCCTGTTTCCCATGCCAGTGTTCCCACTGCCATCAGCAGCTTTACAGAAACAGGGCAGACACCTGTCACGAGTGTCACATCACCAACTCATCTGCCCTGGCTTTCCCCCGACACTGACCCAGAAGTGCCCTAAGCCAAGCACCGTGGATCTTTTCTCACTCCTCTCTAAGGCACAAGCTTTCGAAGTTTCAATCTCTAAGCTCGAGAATACGGACTAAGGTTTCCATTTTATGAATCAAGACGCCCAAGAGCAAGCAGTGTGGTCCACAGAGATGTAGACATTGAAAAATCCTGTAAGATTCTATTTTAAGCTGTGGGTCACACCAGTTAATTGGTGTGATGAACTCTCTCAGTCACGGAATCACACTAATAAAGTGCTTGTGTTGCACTAAAATTTACTTTTTCTTTCTTTAGAATCACATACTTCTAAACCAGAAAAAGTCTATTCAATATGTAATGAAACTTGGGTTGTGACTAGGGTGGGCCAGAATGGGTTTTATACTCACAAGGTTGGACTCTCAAAATGGTTCCTGAGCCAAAGGTCAGCTTGTTTCCGTAGTTCGCACAGCATCAAACTCCTCTACAAAAACAGCATGTGGTTGCGGGTGTGTGTGGGGTGGAGTGGGGGTGAGTGACTTGGCCCTGGAAACAGAAGCCTGTTCAGTTTTGCACTAAGGACCTCCTGGTATTTGACCGAGAATCCAAAGACACCGTAATAATTACAGAAACTTCTAAATGTGAAAAAGTTGGTTGTGCATGGAATTTGGCTTGTATGTGTTCTTTGCTTCTCGGACTAGGATAAATGCTACAATTTTTCTCTCAAAGGAATACTCCAAAGGTTTAGCATATCTTTTTTTTTTGTTTGTTTCTCCAGGACTTTTCTAGTCCTTTAGCCAGAATTTTTTTTCATGTCATTAATCCTAACCACCCCCCTACTCCCATCCAAACAATTCTACTCTCCCATGATGTCCTCCAATTTCAAAACCCATAGCAACTACCCACCACTAAAAATTTTTGAAAGTGCTGCTTGGAAACGAACTAATTTTAGCTGGTTACCACATATTTTCAAATACTGGGGGCTCTGAGTTGGTTTAGAGCCCCTGTGGGGAAAGCATTCTTAGACGGAGTTATCGTTAGTGGCGTAGGGGAATGTGGCATTGTCCTTGGGCGCATTCCATTCTCAACTGGGACAGCTTCCTGCACACTTCTGGCTACTACGACATCTGTGACAGGCAGCAGACTGACCATCACTGGGTCCCCAGATCCTACAGCTCAGGTTTGCTACTGTCTTCCTTTGTAACTTTGGGAGCTCCCTGTCCTCAGCTACAGAGTGGGAACTGTGGTTTTATCCAAAGAGAGGAGAAGAAAGAGACTTTGATGTCTAAGGGCGCTTTAGCCAGCCTAGCTGGGAGGCTGTAATTTTTACTGTAAGAGCCTGAGCCATCCAAAGGCTTAAGGACTCATGCCTTAACTTTCTAATGCAGAAAAAAGAAAAAATAAGATTCCTCTAGGTAACGGAGTGGTTAAGACAGCTGGGAAATCCAGACTTGGGCAGGTTCCATCCTTCCAGCTCTTACTGTTTCAATATGCTTTTCTTTCCATTTTGGAAGGTTGTCTGTGGTTACAAAATGAACATATTCAAATTTTCCGTAGCTTTTAATTTTAGGAGCAAAAAATTTATTTGCCCCATGTTTTTCACATTACTCTACTCTGTGCATATATATCCATTCTCTGTCTGTCTGTCTATGTATCTGTCTATCTATCTACCTCTCAGACATAGTTGCTTTTAACAGTTAATCCTGTGTCTTGCCCAAACGCAGATGTGCCGCCACACTGATAAATGCCACTGAAACCCCTCCCCTGCTCACCCTGTTTTCCAAGTTTAAACCTTCTTTTTCTAATCAGTACTTAGCTTCCCATTGAGTAAGTCAGCAACCCCCACCTCCCCACCGCCCCCCAACAACATCTCTTAGCACCTTTTCAAACACCTTTGCCATCTGCAAAGAGAAATACGCATGGCCTAGTTTTGTAAAATTATACCGCCTCGCATTCCGTCTGCCTGCCTCTCTGGATCTTCTGGTTTGCTGGTCTCCTCGACAGCCTGCGTTTCTACCATTTCTTCTAAACACTGGCACTATTCCGAGCTAAAATGATCATACATGATTTCTCATGTATGAAGATACGGTCATTCTGTCTGAATTCTCTTCGCATGTCACATTATCACAAAATGGAAGCAGCAAAAACAGAACTGCGAGTCATATTTTCTAGTTTTGAATTAAATATTCAAGACTGGAGTTTGCCCAGAAGCTCAGATATTTGGTTAACACCCATCTCTAACGGTTTTGAGAAAGGACAGATGGAAACTCTCCTTTCTAAGTCTGTATGGTCTAGTACGACCCCCAGAATTTTATACAGACAACCTGGAAATTGAAGAACTGATTTCCTGACCAAGGATGAAGTACTTACTGGGTGTAATGGTAAGTCTGGTTCCGGACCCAAAGGTTAATTTCTGGTTTCCATAGTTAGACACACAGTGTTCTAAGTCATTGCAAAAACCACTGTTCCAAATTCTCCAGAATCTATTACGAGCACCCCCTTCACTTATTTCTTGTGATCCCCTCCTCGAAATGCTTCTACAATGTCAAAACCACCAGTGACCCCTTCATGTCACTTCCAGTTGGAACAACTGAGAGAAATGGAGATAAAAGGCTGTATATAATTAGGAGAGGCTCGACAGATGAGAACTCTTTTGATTTTTCTGCCAATTTTTTCTTCAGAGAGAACAAAAATCCCCTTTCTCTCTCCAGGTGCTATCAGAATTCCCTCTGGTCTAAACACAGACGTGAGTCTGGAATCTCCTGCCATCTTTTTCATCCTTTTATACCGTCCCACATTCCGGTTCTCTCTGAAGTGCCTCATGTCCCTTTTCTCACCTTCTGGTCCATTTTCTCTCAGTTGTCCCTCCATTTTCTGCTTCTGTGGCCTGTGCCACAAAAGGCCAGCTGCCTCTGGTCAGTGCAGATGTGAGGGGTGAGTTAGGGGATGGCCATGACTGCAGACAACACTTTGTCCCCCTCCTTCCAGGGGTTTTCAGGCAGGAAAATAAAGACCTGTCACGGCGTCAATCATTCAATCATTCTAGGGGTGGGTAGGAGGGG